>JAHRHZ010000074.1:5889040-5899379 GCA_024137785.1 Ginglymostoma cirratum | reverse complement strand
GAGGCCAAGGATGGACATGTCATCTGAGGAATGGGAGGGGGAGATGACATGTCCATCCTTGGCCTCCTACAATGCCACAGTGATGCCACCCGAAGGCTGCAGGAACAGCAAATCATATTCAGCCTGGGAACCCTGCAGCCCAATGGCATCAATGTGGATTTCACAAGCTTCAAAATCTCCCCTCCCCCAACCGCATCCCAAAACCAGCCCAGCTCACCTCCACCTCCCTAACCTGTTTTTCCTCTCACCTCAAGCCACACCCCCATCTCCTATCTACTAACATCATCCCGCCCCCTTGACCTGTCCGTCCTCCCTGGACTGATATATCTCCTCCCTACCCCCCTACCTGCACTCACCTTTACTGGCTCCATCCCCGCCTCTTCGACTTGTCTGCCTCCTCTCCACCTATCCTCTCCTCTATCCGCCTCCCCCTCTCTCCCTATTTATTTCAGAACCCTCTTCCCCTCCCCCATTTCTGATGAAGGGTTTAGGCCTGAAACGTCAAGTTTTCCTGCTCCTATGATGCTGCTTGACCTGCTGTGTTCATCCAGCCCCATGCTTGTTAGGACGAATAAGGCAGATGAGTTGAAGACACTAATTAAAACATAGGGATATGATGTCATTGCTGTCACAGAGACACGGTTGAGAAAGAGGCAGGATTGGCAGCTTAATATTCCAGTATACGGTCTTTAGGTGAGATAAGGAGCTAAGTTGGGGGGGGGGGTTATAATACTGATCAGAGAATCAATTACATCAGTTATGGGGGATAACTTCTTACAAGGCTCCTCAAACAAGGCCATATGGGTAGAATCTAAAAACCACAGAGGAGCAATGACATTGCTGGGACTATATGCCACCTAAAAGTCCAAGTAAAACAGAAGAGCAGATACATAGGCAAATTTCAGGGAAGTGCAAAAGTAATAGGTTAGTGATAGCAGGGAATTTCAACTTCACTAACATTACACGGGGTAGTCAGAGTGTGAAATGTTTAGAGGGAGCAGAATCCTTAAAAATCTCTCCCAGATGTATTTTAAATCAGTATGTAGAAGGCCCTTCAAGACAGTGGGGGAGGGGGTTCCCAGCCTCAATTTTAAGTAACAAAGCCAGGCAAGTGATTGAAGTATCAGCGGGGGGTGCATTTGGCAAACAGCCATCATGACTCAGTCAGATTCAAGATTGTCTGGAAAAGTCAAGGATAGGCCTGAACTCATTTGTCTATGGAAGTTCTTGTATCTTTATACTTCACGGGATGTAGGTGCCAGTGGTAAGGCCTGCAATTTTTTCAACCTACCCCTAACTGCCCTGGAAATCAGTGCTTTGCTGGGTCATTTCAAAGGACAATTAAGAGTCAATTTAATTGCCGTGGATTTGGAGTGACAGCTAGATCAGACTGGGGATGATGGTAGATTTCCTTCCCTAAAAAGAACCTTTGTGAACCAGATGAGTTTTTATAACAATTTAAGACAGTTTCATGTGGATAGAACTTACACTAGCTTCATATTCTAGATTTATTAATTTAGTGCTTCTGTATTATTAGTTTAATGTTACAGTGGTTAGCCCTGTTGCCTCACAGCATGAGGGAGCCAGGTTCAATTCCAACCTTGGACAACTGTCTGTTTGGAGGTGGTTCTCCCCTTGTCTGCGTGA
This sequence comes from Ginglymostoma cirratum, assembly GCA_024137785.1. NCBI lineage: Eukaryota > Metazoa > Chordata > Chondrichthyes > Orectolobiformes > Ginglymostomatidae > Ginglymostoma > Ginglymostoma cirratum. The sequence continues at coordinate 5,897,732 of JAHRHZ010000074.1, read as the reverse complement.
GTTTCCTCTGGGTGCTCTGGTTGCCTCCCACAGTCCAAACATATGCAGACTAGGTGGATTAACCCTTCATTTGGCATGGCTTAAGAGATAGGGTGGGGTGGGGGACCTGGATGGGATGCTCTTCAGAGAGTAGGTGTGGACTTGATAGACCTAATGGCCTCTATCTGCACTTCTATCACCTTCAACCAATTGACAAAAATTGCAAAGCAATGAATTTCATTGATATGCAACATGTTACAGACTTGGCTGTTCAGAATTCCTTTCTATATAGTTCAGCATTTGTCTTGGATAGTAATGATTTTGATTTAGAGTGTAAATAAAGAACAATTTGAAGAGAACATTACAAAAAGAGTACAAAACAAATGTTCAATGTTGTGGGTCATTTTGCTCAGGTAAGGGATGAAAGAGAGATATGGGTTGATATTGTGAAATACCTAAAACAAAACAACTTTCCTCCAAGTGAAGCAGTAATTAAGAAGGTGACACAAATTAGTGTTTATTTACTGTACAAATGCAATTACAGGAATGATTCAGTTTACCAATGAAACAAAATGACATCACCAGAAAGCATTTCTGGCAGTGAATTTCTGATATTTGTACAGAAGTGACAACCAAGCTTGCTTATTTTTCAATAAAAGTTACAAAATCATAGAATCTGTGATTTCATAGAGACTTTTAAAACTGCTATCACAAAATAAATTGGAGAAAAATGTACAAATGATGGCACTGATTAGGATCTGTAGAACAATACCCACAGTTAGAGCAAGTCCTGTAAACATTAGGAAATTAGAATTTATTATCTGGAAATGCTGTGCTCACTTTCAGGGATTGTGCTTCAGCAACGATAAGACTATGACTAATTTTCAGCATACCTCCCTGCAGTAGACAAGAAAAAAACTTACAGCTGTAGTCACATGATTAGCACATCTACCTTGGTCACGATCACAAATGTAGCTGTACCATTCCATTAATTATTGCTCGATATGTCTGGATCTGCAATTAATGATTATTTCATTCATGATTTTTGATTTTCAGCATGTGGTTCTCTAACAGAAATAAGCAACATTTTTAAATACCAAACCTTTTACAGACACTAATGGACACTTGTTCATTCTGAAATCAACTATTCCTAAAAAAAAATTGAAAAGCACCCCATACCTGCCTTCATGAAGCTAAATTGTACATGATTTCAAGTTTAAAAGAATTGTAATTTAGTTTATAAACAATGTTACAAAACATTATGTAGTTCATTATTTTCCTGTTTTTCAATGAAATCCAAGCAAACTATGTATAAAAAAATCTCATGCTGCATTTCCAGTTACATCAGTAGAAATATTGAAAACAGTGCAATAGTTACACATACAGTCATTTGATTATTGAGGTCTCCCAATAAATCAAGATTGACTCTTGCACTCATTCTACATATTAACAGACCCAGGCAAATTTAGTCTAAGTCAGATTGTTTCATCAATACTCTAAAAAGTTAGACATTTTCCTCTCCAAAAATACAGGACTTTAGTTAATACCTAGGTTAGAATTTTATAAGATTGATTTAAGTCTTCACATTTAGAAACATGGACCTTGTTGTTCCTACACCATATTTAACCTAAAAATGATTAGTGTTCACAAAAATTCCTTTAGTACCCTGAAGTGAAATGGCAAAAGGATGACAAGTGTTCAGTTCAAGAAAAGTGGTCTGTGCAACCGCGCAGTAGCATTCTAGATTGTGTGTATTAATGTTGGTTCAGCATTAAGGAACAATACACTGTTTGAGAGTCCTTCAATTTTGATGGACCAACAGCCTACTGTAGTTGACTCGATTTATAGATTATCTCCAGGTTGATACTGAGGCTCTGTAGCAGTAAAGTAGTCTTCTAGGAAGGACTGTATGTATTCAAATGTTGGTCTTTCATCTGGATCCTTTTTCCAGCACAGTTTCATGAGCTCATGGAGAGACTCTGGACATCCCTGAGGGCAAGGCATTCTGTAGCCACGTTCCACTTGCTCCAGAACTTCCCGGTTCACCATACCTAGGGAGTAATTAAGAAATTACACACCTCTTCAATTAAAAAAAACTTTCTCCATATTTTATCTATACTAAAAGCAGGTCAGATTTTTAGGTACCTACTGCAATGATGCCAAATTCAAATACTGTGAATCAGTTAAATAGGAACTTATTTCAGCAACAAAAACAGAAGAAGGGTCACTAGACCTGAAATGTTAACTGCTTTCTCTCCACAGATGCTGCCAATCCTGCTGAGCTTTTAAAGCAATTTCCGTTTTTGTTTCTGATTTTCAGCGTCCAGAGATTTCTGCTTTTACTTATTTCAGAGATGCATTTTATTGACAATTAAACTATTACAGCAGGCCACTTTGTGCTTCTGATTCGGACTTAAATTCCCAAAACTATTTGGAAGTTCTGAACTACTTTTATGCAAGACAACTGTGAAGTTCCATCTTTTTAACAATTCAACTGAATAGATTATTCAAATCTTCTGTGCACTTCATTTTGGGATTAATACAAAATGCTGATGCTGGTAAACTGCCCTAATTTGAAGGCTACTCTCACATTATTGAGTCCCACAATCCCCTCACAGAGCTTGTGGTCTTCAGTTATCGCTCACTACAAACTATGGCAATGGTTGATGAATTTTCGAACAAACTTTCACTTTATTCTCCAGTCCATAGTCTGGGCACATTAAAAAGAGTTCCAGAATTTGACTCAATCATAGTGAAAGAAAGCTGTTACAATTCTAAGGCAGGATGGGATGTGGCTTGGAAGGGCACTTGCAGGTGAATGTATTCCTAGGCATCAGCTGACATTGTTTTTCTACATGTTGCAAGTCACAGGTTTGGAAGGTGCTGTCAAAAGGGCCTTGGTGAACAGCTGCGATCGTGTAGTTGGTATATACTAGTGCCAGTGTACAGCTCTGGCAGAGAGAATGAATATTTAAAGGTAGTAAATGGTATATCAATGAAGCAGGTTTACTTTGTTCCAGACGATGCCCGACTTGAGCACTTAGACTGTTGCCAGGCTTTGGGGAGTGGAGTGAAAACAGTGAATTCTTAGCGTCAGACCTGCTCTTGGAGCCACAAAGATTGTGCGGCTGGACCAGTCTGTTTCTGCTATTCCGGTCGTTACCATGGGTCCTGACAGGAGGACTCGGACACCCCTACTGAAATGCTGGTAGTTGTTTCATTTTGGAAATTAGTATTTTAAAATATTCATTCACTCTCATCTGTGATAGCAGTGGGATGGACAATTGACACTGCGGTTGGTATTTGTATATTGGAGCACAGCATAGAGGGTCATCAGCTCGAAGGCATATTTCAAGGATATAACCCTAAGTGACTATCTCAAAAAAGCAAGGAGATGCAGCCTTTAAAATGTAAAATGTAACTAAAAATACTGCCAAGATTTTTAAAAGACTGATTTTACTCTCGTCACACTTCTGCCTTTACAAAAGGTTTCAGGTTGTAGAAAAAAAAGTGATAGGACGGAAATGGTAATAGGGAGGGTTAAAGTAAGTTGGCAGAAAATGATGCAGCAGTACTGACCCTGATACCCTTGTTTAATGGTTGATGTGGACAAGTATTAGCATGAGGAGAAGCCTGTTTGGAACTCCAGGGCAACACCCTTTGAGGACATATCCATGAAGATGCCGGTTAGAACACTTGTCAGAATTGGGACGAGGGTCAGGTGCTCTGATATGTACCTGGTGTATTTACTTCTGGGCAGCACATTAGTTCCTTTGTAATACTATCCATGAATGATTTATGAGGAATAATTGAGAGCAGTGCTAATCTTTAAAACTGGTTGCAAACATTTCTGCCGAAAATGGCAAAGTTCTGTTCTCCAGACCCGAAGCAAATTGTAGCACCTGTTTATCATTGTATCAAGGTCTGTAACAACTTATTTTGGGACAAATTCTAAAAGAACATTAGATGTTAATTTTGAAAGTTCTGCATCAATTTATGGAGCCATAGAAAGCCTAAGGCAAGAAGTGTACAAGCACTTCATCTCATTAAATGTAGAACCCAGAAAGAAATTAGTGTGGAGTCCACTCTCTCAATTCTGTGTTACTTGCGTTGGTCACACAGCTGTTCTTCTGGGACACACAACAGACATATAAATTACATCACTGACATAAATTACATCTACAGGATCAGTAGAATTTTCCCTTGTTTACCTGGATATGGCACTCTGCCCTTAGTAACCAACTCTATCAGCAGAATTCCAAAAGACCACACATCAGATTTGATTGTAAACCGCCCATATAAAGCTGCCTCTGGAGCTGTCCATTTGATTGGAAATTTGGCTCCTAAATGAGAAGAACATGGTAGTCATGGAATGGACCAGTGTTCCTATACAGAATTATCTACACCTCTAACAAAAATTAAATGACTAAACATTACCTTGTCTTGCCGTATATTCATTGTCTTCGATCAATCGTGCCAAACCGAAGTCTGCTATTTTACATACAAGATTGTCACCCACAAGGATGTTGGCTGCTCTCAGGTCTCTATGGATGTAGTTCATTCGTTCAATATATGCCATGCCATCGGCAATCTTATAAAATACAAAAGTTCAACACATCTGAGCAAGTAGCTACAGAAATATTTTATTCAATTACACCAAATGACAGGATTAAATTGACATGCGTATTTAGGATAACAAAGTTGCTATGTGTAGTTGAATATTTACTACTTGTACATAGTACTCTTTTTCCTACCATTAAGTTACGTGGACATAAAAAAATCAATTGGGACAATTTATTTTGAAATTTATGATTCACTGAATACAAAAGATTTGTATACAAAAATACATTAATGGAACACAGATTTTGTTAATTAGCAAAACTCAAACTGGGACAAAATACATTTGGATAGTGTGATACTTTAAGTCAAAAGGTAGAGATATCCATGTTAGAGTCATAGTTTCTGCTGATATTCAAACGAGGTGTTTATTGTGTGATAGATTTGTCTATTTTTTCTAAATCTTAAACTGAACAGATGGAATTAGGGCAGAAGATGGTCAAGTGCAGGATTTGGATGCCAGAAACCCCAACTGATATCACTGCAATGGGACGAATCATATTAAAATAACCACCTTATTTTGCCAACAGGTACATACAGGTTTTTAAGGGGGTCAGTTAGCTCAGTTGGCTAGATGACCCAGTTTGCAATGCAGAGTGATGCCAAAAGCATGGTTTAATTTCCTTCTCAGGCTGAGGTTACCTCAAAAGGGCCCACATTCTCAACTTCTCCCCTTGCTCAAGGGTGCAAGTTAAACCACCCTCTCTCTCTCTAATGAGAGATCAGGCCTACAGTCCAATAAGACTATGGCAACTTAACCTTTTACGTACAATTTGTCCTAACCATGAACTGCTGTTTACAGGCAAATTATTTTCACCAGTACTTAGAGCATATGAATTTGTTAGGCTATTCTATTTCAAAAAGTGGCCTCTCAGTAAAAGCTCTGCCAGTCTGGACGTTTATGGGTCAACTAGGCTAAAGAGGCAAAAGGTTTTAAAAATCAAAATTCTCTCTTTATCTATATAAAGAACAATCACTGAAACTTCAATAGCTCAACACTTTGTTTCAATTGCGTGCATGCTCTTATACTTAAAAGAATTAATTTTTTTTCAATAAAAGTAGCACTTCAATAATAAACAATGCAATGCAGTCACCTGTGCAGCCATATCGACAAGCTGAGGAAGTTTCAAAATTTTGCCATCACCTTCCTTTACAAAATCCAATAAGCTCCCTGTAATACAAAATATAGTTAATTCTCAGTTCAGTTGCACCGATTTCATTCATTATTTTATTCATAATTTTGACAGGACTATACATTTAGTCTGTTGGAACTGTTTTCTAATGGCCACTTGATACACTTTTAGGAGGGCTGGATATCATTGGATGAAACAAAAGCAGCATATTAAAACAAGGATTAGCAGTCAGTATTATTGACAGCATTGCTGGAATCCCATTTCTGTAAAACACTCTTGACAAATATACTGGCATAGTCACTCGGTCATAATAATACCAAGCTGCAGTAAGGACTTAATTTTGACCCGTCTCTTAATTTTAAGAGTGAAGGTCCTTGGAAGGGCTTCAGGGCCCCTCAAAAGTCATAAACATTGCATGAACAGCATAATGCATACATGGATGTGACTGAAAGTGGCTACATGTGAGATTCACAACGAGTACTGCATTTTATAATGTCAACAAATTAGAAACAACTTCTTGCGAGTGGTCAGAGATGTTAGTGAAGTAGTGCTGTTTGCGAGATGCGAAATAATACAAATTTGCCTGCATATAAGGTGGGTTAGGTCTGGAAAGGATGCTCTTCAGAGGGTCGGTATAGATTTGATGGGCCAAATGGCCTGCTTTCACACTGTAGGGATTCTATGAATTCTATTAACTCAGCTTACCAGTGGGCAATTTCTGAAAAGCTGTGCACTGGACTTAAGATCAATATTAACTACCAAAACGTACACTGAATTTCTAACACATTCAGAATGTAGCTTATCTAAGTCATTAATAGATGACTTAACAAAGCTTCAAAATGAATTTGATGTTAGCAATCCTGTTCACAATGAAGCACCGCAATGCACAAATCATAAATTGCAAATTTTACGCAATTTAACAAAGTAATGGAAAATTAAAATATTAATACTCATTCAGTTTTTTGCACATCTTTATCCTCTACTACAGTCATGCAATGGAAGGTGTTTGCAACTTTTCCTCCCTGTTTTAAAATCTATTTGCAGTTACTACATCTATAACTTTTGACCTTTTCTTACGTTCCTACAAACATTCTTCCGTCAACCAAAACCAGCTCTCGACATGAAGTCTTGTACAAATGTATATCTGCTTTCTCTTTCTTGATAATTTTGTTACAAGATCTTCTAAATTCCTTACTTGGAAGCCAACTGCATAAATACCTTATTGCTGGCCATTTCAGATTCTGTTAATCTAAATCTTATCGCAAATCTATTTTTTTCCTCATCAACAGGAAGAGAACACTCAATGTTTTAAAATATATTAAAAATACAAAGCAAAAACAAAAACATGTACTGCATACGGATCCTTAGTGTGAAGTTGCCTATCATGTGAAACTGTGTATTTATAAATATTGCAGCAGGTTTAAAGACAGTCATTTACAAATAATCTAACCTTTTGCCATGTATTCCGTTACAATGTAAATTGGTTCTTCAGAAACAACAGCATACAATGGTACAAGTTTATCATGACGCAATTTCTTCATAATTTGAGCCTCTTGCAAAAAAGCTTCTGGAGACATTGTACCAGGTTTTAGTGTTTTAATCGCAACTTTTGTGGTTCCATTCCAAGTGCCTGAGAAGTGAAAAAGGGGACAACATATTGGAAGCATTTACATAATTCAGATGTAGTAACTTAAAACAGGCATGTTATGTTGCACTTGGAGAACAATTCTCTTTGCATAAATTTTCAACTCATATCAACTTACCCATAAAAATTGAGATTCGGAAACGTAGTACTAAAGAATGTGATAATATTACAACTAGGGTTAGCTATTTTTCTGCAACATATGTTTGATCTGATTAAAAATTAATTATCAGTTTTGGTTGTTTCGGTACATAGATTATACAGTGAAACTTATACAAGTAGAAATGCCTAAAAGCAAACACCAAAAAAAAGGGAAAAAAGGAGGGAATCAACTTCAGTGGTGAAATATACATGAGACATTCTAAAACTATGGGTGCTGGCAAATTGGAAGTGCAGACAGCCTTAATGAATCAAGTCATTTTACAATTAAAAAGGGTCACAGCTTTCTCCAAAACTGCTGTATTGCAAACCTTCAGAAAGTTAGGATCACTGGTGCTAACACTTGCAGTTTGCTTCCCTTTTGGACCCAAATTCTCTTGGAACTGTCCCTTCTCTGAGGTCTGTGCATGCAAGTCAGCTGAGGTGGTGGTCAGTTTTGTGAAAACCTACTTTTGTGGAATGAGGAGCTCTTCAATCAGCACCCAGGGCAGCAGAAATTCCACTAGGCCTAGGAAAGAATGCTTGCAGAGTTTTAGCGCAGGAATAGAGCTGTTCCTCTGTTGCTATGGAAGCTGCATTAGGAAGTCCCCATTTGGCAAAAGCCACAAAGGCTACTGACACTTCGCGCTTACTTGCATACACTGACCTCACCGGTCCCCTGAATCATGAAAAGCTTATGTGAGAAAGGTACTTTTTACTGTCCCATGTTTTTTTCAGTGGATGTTTGCTTTCTCCTGCTATCAATTTTCCTTCCTGTGACTTCAGTTGGGAATCTGCTATACTGAAGAGCATTTGGGAAGTGAAACTGGACGTTAGTACTTTACAAGATGACAAACATGTCTGAGAGTCTCAGCTATCAGTCAGTATTCCTGCCTGTCATTCAGCCTCTCACGAGGACCCACGTCTCAACCAAAAACTGCAGATTCTCCAACAGTGTGTGATCGGTTTGGTTACTTTCCGGATGCTCTCAATCCAAGGCTTGCATTTGGAAACTTCGATATATAGCAAAATACTGCAGTGATATCTGCCTGAGAGATAAAAGGTACTGCAGATGCTGGAGAATCCGAGATAACAAGCATGGGGCTGGATGAACACAGCAGGTCAAGCAGCATCATAGGAGCAGGAAAACTTGACGTTTCGGGCCTAAACCCTTCTTCAGAAA
>JAHRHZ010000074.1:5869874-5888640 GCA_024137785.1 Ginglymostoma cirratum | reverse complement strand
ATGATGCTGCTTGACCTGTGTTCATCCAGCCCCATGCTTGTTATCAGTGATATCTGCCTCATTCTTTTATCCTGTAACCATCCTAATACAGACCATACCTGGAGTGTTATTTGCAGTTTTGGATTCCTTACCTATGGAAATACATATCTGCCACAGAATAACCAAAGTTATTCGAACTAATTCCTGGAAGACATTATCTTGAGGATTTTTTTTTTAAAACTAGGCTTTTACACTCTGTAGAAGAATGTAAGGTGATCTAATTTAATTCTACAAAAGGTAGATTCAGGAAGGAGACTTCCCTGATGAGTCTAGTTCAAGAGAGAAGAGTTTCAAAATAAGAGTAGGCCGATTAGGACTGAGTTGAGGAGGAATTCCTTCACTTAGCAGATGGTGACTCTCCAAATACTCTGCTGCAGAGAATTGTGGAGGTTTAGTCATTGAATATGTTTAAGATTGTGATAGATACATGTTTACATATTAAAAACATCAAGAAATACAAGGATAGTGCAGGAAAATGTTGCTAAAGTAGACCAGCTATCAGTAGATCTTGCTGGATCATGGAGCAGGCTTGAAGTGCCTATTCCTGCTCTTATTTTTCTAAGTTCTTATGTTAATACTGGTCAGTAGACCTGAAAAATAGTTAGTGAAACTGCACTCTGCTTTGCAAAAGCAGTTTGAAATGAATCAGGGATTTATATTTAAAAACTGTTGAGTGAATAATCTGTTATGGGAGGGGGCTCTAGCATCATTGTAGCTGAGAATGACCTTTCTGATCATGGAATTTTTATTTGAAAAAGTACATATACTGACCATTTTGGAACCAGGACATTGATGTCAGTCAGGTAGGTTTTTGTAATTGACAAGTTTACTGCACTTTAAGGGACTAAACTTCCTTTTCCCCACAAAAATACTGACCCATCCAGACTTCTCCAAAACATCCTTGTCCAAGCTTAACTTCCAGACGCAAGGAGTCCCGAGGTATTTCCCATGCATCTTTAGCCAGTCCCTGGGTTTGTGGTTTTACAGTAGGGCACACAGTAGTTAATCTATGGCACAATCCATCTGCATGATCTAAAGAAATTAGTTAAACATAATATCAGTCAAAAGTTTGGATTCTGAAAGGTAAAAGACAAAAATTTGCCATGTACGGAACAAAGAAACATTTTGTAAGACATCAGATCCACCAAAAAGTTACGTTATCCTTCAGTATGTAATACTACCTGGCTGTAGTAAGCAGATTGACTGAAGTGATTTTAAATCCTATTATGAATGAAGTTAAAATTTTGAAAATTTCCAAATTATCTCTCCCAACTGGCTGCGCTAATGGATAACGCCACTCTTAGGTGGAGTATTAAAAGTGCATGCGAAGGACAAATTTGCAGGCCTTTTTATTTAAAACTCAGGAGGAAGTATCTGAAATAATCCATCTTAATGACTGTGCTTTATTTCATAAGGAAGCAGTCTGCAAACGTTCCAATGACAAAGAACTCATTCTGGTAGTGGAAGAATTGGCTGACTTGTTACTGCAGGTTATGCAGCAAAGAATATGGATGGAAATATTTTCTGAATACCTCAGTTTGACAGATCTATTTGCATTCCTTTACTTTGCTAAATGAAACTTGCAGATCTTTGAAGGCTGTTGCAAATACCTGTGTAACAACAGCTGCAAGTGTGCCTATAACTAAGCAGCTGGATAAGCAAACTAAAATAGCAGGGGGATGGGAACCTATACAAGGAGTCAAAGGGAAATCAAAGAAGAATAAAAAAAGACAGAAAAGGGAAGAAGAAAACTGATATGCAGAGAAGTCAAAGGCCAGGATCCAACAGGATCACAGTGAAAAATAATGGGAACGTAACATGTTAAAAAGAATAGCCTCCAGGCTCTGTCCCTGAATGAGCACAGCAGTCACACCAGGATGGATGAATTAATCATGCAACTAGATGAAAAAAGGTATCATATATTCAGGATTAAAGACATGGCTGCAGGGTGACCAAGGATGGAAACAGAACATCTAAGTAATGAATGTCCCTAAAAGGACAAACAAAAAGGAAAGGTAGTGAGTTGCATTTCTGGTTAAAGAGGACATTAACACAATAGTGAGGAAGGACATTAGCTCTGATGATGTTGAATCTGTATGGGTAGAACTGAGAAACAGCAAGGGCAAATGGTATTAGTGCCTTTATATAGATCCCAAAATTGTAGGGTATTGTTGGGAATAGACAGGAAATTAGAGACACCTACAATAAATGAACATCTGCAACTTTGGGTGACTTTATTCTGCATATAGATTGGATAAATCAAAATAGTAAGAATACCAGAGAGGAGGAATTCTGGAGTATATACAGGATGGTTTTCTGGACAAATGTGAATTGGAACTAACTGTAGGATAGGTCATTTTAGATTGCACATTATGTAATGAAAAATTAATAACTGGCAATCTAGCTACAGGATTCCAGTTCAGGAACATGCAAATCTTGTTGCAATTATAAAGGGCCTTGGTGAGAATCCATCTAAAGTATTGTGTTTGGAAGGATGTTCTCGATATAGGAGTGCAGTGAATGTTTACCAGGCTTATTCCTAAGAACATCATTGAGGACAGGTTGAATTAGTTAGGATCGTATTTGCTGGAGTTGAGAAGAATATGGGTGGTGGGGGGAAACTTATAAAATGCTAAGGGTCTAGACAAGGTAGATATGGGATGGATGTTCCTGAGAGTGGGCTGGACCCAAAATCATTGATCACCATCTAAGAATAAGGGATAAACCATTTAGGTCTAAGATAAGGAGAAATATCTTCAACCTGACAATGGTGAACCTGTAGATTTCACTACCACAATATCATAAGATCTCAAGAAAGAGTTGAATATCGCATTTTAAGCCAAAGGGATCACAGGATGGGGGAGGGGGGGGAGCAGCTCGCAAACAGGCCGAGTTGGAAGATCATAATGAATTGTGAAACAGACTCAGAGGGCTGAATGGCCTACTCCTGCCACTAAGGGCAGCACAGCGGCTCAATGGTTAGCACTGCTGCCTCACAGCACCAGGGTGACTGTGTGGAATCTGCATGTTCTCCATGTGTCTGCATCGGTTTCCTCTGGGTGCTCCACTTTCCTCCCACAGTCCAAAGATGGTCAGGTGGACTGGCCATGTTAAACTGTCAGCAGTGTTCAGGGATCTGCAAGTTAGGTGGATTAGCCATGGTAAATTCAGGGTTGTGGGGACACTGGGTCTGGGTGGGATGCTCTTCAGAGAGTAAGCGCAGACTCAAAAGGCTGAATAGCCTCTATCTACACTGTGGGAATGGTATTTTCTATGTTTGCATGGATAACAGTGGCCATTTTTAATGGCAGCATTCTTGTATGTTGGATACACTCTCCAATCTCAATTACTATGATGCAGTTATTGTACTCTAGACCATTCTTTGATACACTGTAACGTTGCGCGTTAATTAATTTGGAAACAATTACAGAAACAATTATCCGCACAACATATTTCAGAAACATGGCTGCACTACTGACAGAAAGTGATATGTCTTTACAAACAGAGGCAATATGGCTTTTTAAAAAAAATGTTAGGAAGTCTTCAACCTATACAATACTCATCATGACCACCTGATATCTTTAAAGTTCTTTACAGTCAATGAAGTACTACTTGAAGTGTAATTAATGCTGGAAAATAGGAAACACGGTGGCTAATTTATATTCAGAAAATTCCCACAAACGGCTATGAGATTACGTCCAGAAATCCTGTGGTTTGTGATGTCAATTGTGGATTGACTGCCTGCCAGGAAAAGAGGTAACTTGTCTGCCATTCTTCAACATAGTGTCATGGGACCTTTTCATTCGGTCAAACAGGCAGAAAGGGCCTTGATTTATTACCTTTTGTAATAAAGACAGCTCCTCCTTTACAATAACTAACACTGGGTCTTTGTGCTCAAGAGCTGGAAGCTTGTGATTCAGATACAAGAATGTTACTAATTGGGCCATGATTGATACACAACACAACGTTCATTCACACTTGCACAAGTAAATTAGGTGATTCTTAGGACTTTCAACATTGAATACGTTTCATTTTTCCACCACTTTTCAAAAGTAGATTGTATTTCAAAAACTCAGTTATCTAAACCATTGAGACGGAAGTACCTGTGTAGTGTTTCACCAGCTTCTGTAGTGACTCAAACTGTGCTCTTGTTGTAATATAATAACCGCCACTGTCAAGTTTTCTGATTTTGTAGTGTTTGACATTATCACCTTTTACTTCATCCCAATCTCTTATTGAAAGGGAGTATGCCCCTGAAAAATAATGTATAAAATTTTAAAAGTCATGTTTCCATTTTTGATAGATTTAGTGTAAAACAGTGTCTCAGCTTTCTGGGTAGCTCAGGTTTCATCAATGACAACAAACTAGAGAGAATGAATATGATTAGCTTCCCTTTGATCAACATTACTTTGTGAAGCTCCAAAGTATGGGATTTCTGGGGGTTCTTCCATTAGCACGTGGCCAAGCAACACTCCAATGCTGTCCTTTAACACAACTGTGGACCTCATGGTTTTTTGATTTGAAATTCTAAGTCAGAAAACAACGTCAGTTTCCAACAGCCCCCATCAACTTGGTTCTAGGTGCCTTAATACTCCTGGGAGGTGCACTCCTTGCCTCTATCAAAGCTGTTCCCAAGCTAATTTCAACTATTTTATTCTGCGATCCTTCTAATTCAGATTGTTCTTGGAGTTTCATTTATCCTATGAATATTTTACCAGTTTCTCAAACTGAGGTTATTACAATTAAAAACAATTCAATTCCCCAAAACATTCCTCTTGAAATATCTGAATCTAAAATTTAGATATTTGTAAAAACAAATGTAATACATACAAAAACAAGTTGGAATCGTCTAAAATTAATTTGATCTTTTTATGCCTCAGTACTTCTCTTGTCATTCGCCAAGGTCTCTATTTGGATAAGGTCTACTCAAATAGTATGCCAAAAATGCTTGGTTGATATCTTTGTAGCGCCAGTACAAAAGTATCTGTCTTCCTTGTAAACAAATCAGTGTGATCTCTGCAATCCTTTATATAAATAGAAACAAAAACTCTATTCAAGTCAGAAACATCTCATAAGTGAATCTAAGAATGCAGCGATGCTTCAACTGAAACAATTAAGTTTAAGTTTCAGGTCTGACAGCATTTGTTGCGAGTAAGCAGAGTTTAACTTTCGGGTCCAGTGGACCCTCTTCAAAACAGTTCTGAAGGGTCGCTGCACCTGAAACATTAACTCTGCTTTCTCTCCACAGATACTACCAGTCTTGCTGGGTTTTTCCAGCATTTGCAGTTCTTTAATTTCTTTGTTTAAGTTTCTGACATTGTTTGACAGGCTAGATACCGTGACGATGTTGCTTCTTCAATGGGGATATCTAGAACGAGGGGCATAGCTTAATAACAAAAAGAGTGGCTCATTCAAAACAGGTGCTTTTTTTCCCCCGAGAAAGTAATTAATCTTTGGAATTCTCTTCCACAGAGAGCAGAAGAGGCTGATTCATTGAATATATTCAAAACTTTCAGATTTTTGATCAATGAGTGTTGAGTATTATGGAAGAGAGGCAGGAAAATGGAGTTAAGGCCACAAATAAATCATGACAGAAAATATTTGTATATTTCCCATTATAATTCCTCCCGTCTGTGCCTCTAAGGAATATACATTTATTTTTCTTAACCCCTTCCTTTTCACCTACTTGTAAAAACTCCAATGTTTTTGCATTCCATTACCAGTTTACTCTTGGAGTTCAGAAATTGTTAAAGTGCAGAAAAAGCTTTTTAATTAAGACAAAAATACTGCACACTTTTAGCAACTGCTTTTTCAACCTGTCCTACCATCTTTCCATATGCACATATACAACCAGGTCCCTCTGTACTTGCATCCTCTAACAGTCAGAGCCTTTAGTTTATGTTGTCTCTCCAAATCCTTATCATCAAATGCATCATGCCAAATTTCGCTGCATTGAACTTCAAATCTACCTCATTTCCTACCATTCCTTCAACTGGTCTATAAAGGTGTATGTCATTTCCTCTCAGTCCACATGCATACCCATTTCATATCCTCAAATTTGAAATTGTGTCCTGTACACCAGTAATTTATCAGGTAAAGCAAGGGTCCTAACACTGATCCCCGAGGAGCTCCATTACAAACTTTCCTCCAGCTGAAAACTTTGCATTCGACTGCTCTGTTCCCTGTCACCCAGTCAATTATCCATTAGTACCCTCAAGAATTACCAACATTCCACTGAATTTAAAAGCCACAATATAAAGGAAAAACATTCATTACCTAGACAACAGATACGAGTTAAGCTTTATCTTAAACACAACTTCTTCAAAATGGTGACGTCACAGCTAATGTTTCGATCAAAATGCACAAAGCTGGAACACTTTAAACAGGCAGTTCTAACTCTGTTTCCTGCATCTCCGATCTTAATCTCAGGTATAAAATTACCAATTGCTAGCACCAACGTCCAAAACAAAACTGCAGTAACTCCTGAAATTACACAGCCTTAAACAAGAGAAACAATATTTATTTGTCAGCAATTAGTTTTCTTGAATCTTATTTTTATTATACGTTTATCTTAATAAAGGTTTCATTTGTTTAAAGCTGCTCTCTTTCCTTTGCAGCCTCTCCGTTCTCCCTTACCTTATCTGTACTTTCTTACTGCCTCCATCTTTGCCTCTATTCTTTGCTGCAGCCTCGTCCTCCCTCCCACAGCCCCACCATTATAACACCAACCCCACTCCCCCAAAAATTCTCCGCACACACACACACACACACACACACACACACACCTCTAGCAGCCTTTTTCTTCCCCCAGTCCCATCTGGCATCCTCCTCCTCCACCCCCTCAATGACCAAATCACCACCAGGCAGCTTTATTTCACCACACCACACCCCCCCCCCACCACCTCCAACCAACACCATGAAACACTCCACTTGTTGCCCCTTTCTCCGGCCAACTGAGACACAGCAAATAGAACTTTGAGATCTGGCCAACAGACCTATCAGACCCAGCCAAAGATTTCCACATCTTGGTAAAAAATGGCTCTCAGTGCACCCCCACCCCACAAGGCTTGCCTCCAAGCTCCTGGACCTCGTCACCTGCTTGGCCAGTTCGCAGCCCCAAGCTTCCATACTTTGGTGCTTGGCGACTCCCTCAATGCCAAAACCAACTTAGCTAGCTGCTGCCTGCTCCTCCAATCACAGCCTATTTTTCTACCACATTTTCTGCTACTGGGTTCACCAGCATTTTCTTCCATACAGGTTGCCCACAGGTGAATTTTCCTGGACAATTTGGAATTTAAGGATAGATCTGCATGCCACCTGGGTATTTCAACAACTGCCTTGACCCCTCTGGGGTACCTGCTCTCTAGCAATTCAATGATCTACTTAAATAATACTGCCTCTCCTTTCCCTTTTCCATCTTTCCGGAATTCATTCTTGAGAAATATTTAATACCCAGTTCCATGCACATTAACCATGATTTAGACAACTATTTTCTCACTAAGAGTGGCCCCACCTAGTAAATTACTGTTCCCTGCTCAAAGATATTATCTCTTCCTGCATTCTGTGCACCTTGGCATTAATTTTTGGAATTTCTTTTCGGTTCTCACCCCCCTGCCAAGTTGTGTTATTCATTACCATATTAAGCACTTATGACAGTTATTACCTTTTGTCGTTTCACTCTCTCGAACTAAGAATGTGCCACGTGGATTTCCTGGATGTAGCAGCAATCGCTCTGCATCTTTGCGACCCATTTTACCAAAATACCACCTAGAAACAAAACCATAGGAAGAATAAAAGAGTTCTTTAACTGAATAATAGCAATTAACAATTTATTGCGCATTAGGCTTTCTAAACAAGGCATAAAAGAATCCAAAAACCAGGAAACACCTGCTACAAATGTGTAGGTGGTAGCAAAGTAGTATGCTGTTCTTGGCGTTCAAGTTTGAACCTGTTTGAAGCTTACACGAAAACAATTCTGCAAACTAGCTGACAATAGGAAAATCCCACTGGAGGCCAATAAAATCAGGACTTGATTAAAAAAAAACAAGTAACCAGTCTTGAAAGAGTGAAAATCAAAGGAATGATGGGATAGAATTGCAAGGTTGTTGAGGGATCCATTGAATAAAAAGGATATTTTAAGAAAAGTCAGAGACCAAGGGTGCATTCACTTCACATCGTCAGTGAACAGCAACTTCGTTTGCAGCAGTCCAGTTTTAGGGGAATGTTCTGTAAGGCCCTGAAGCTCAAATGCCATAGTTCTAAATTGCAGCAGTAGAAAAGCATACAAGTACCAAAGTGTTTCCTATATGCTTCTCGAACTAAGAATGTGCCATGTGGAAGATGATGGCCTACTGGTATTATTGCTGGACTATTAATTCACCGGCCTAGGAAACGTTCTAGGGTACTTGAGACTGAATCCCACCATGACTGATAATGGAATTTGAGTTCAATAAAAATCTGGACTCAAGAGTCTAATGATAACAATGAAACTGTCGAATGTCAAAAAATGATCTGCTTCACTAATGCCCTTTAGGGAAGGAAACTGCTCTCCTTACCTGGTCTGGCCTACATTTGACTCCAGACCCACAGCAATGTAGTCGACTCTTAATTGTTCTTGAAAGGGCCTAGCAAGCCATTTCAGTTGTATCAACTGCTAGAAAGGAAAAATGGAATGAAAACAGATGGACTACCTGGTATCAACCTAGGTACCAGAAATGACAATGGCAAAAACAGCCCTGTCGACCCTGCAAAACCCTCCTTCCAACATCTGGGGGCTCATGCCAAAATTGGGAGCTGCCTCACAGACTAGTCAAGTGAGAGTCGTCATATTCAAGGCATCATACCTCACAATGTCACCATCACATTCACCCAACAACAGTGCAGGTCCAGCAGAGGTGGTGGTACAATGGGAGGGAGTTGTCCTGGAAGTCCTCAACATTGACTCTGGACACACTGAAGTCTCATGCATTCTGTCAGACATGGACAAAGAAACCTCCTGCTGAGCAACACCTGGAGGAAGCAGCAAGGGTAGTATGGGCTCAGGACATATCTGTGTGGGGAATTTCAATGTCCACCACAAAGTTCAGCAGCAGTACCACTGATTGAGCTGGTGCAGTCCTAAAGGATATAACTGCTAAACTGGATCTGTAGCAGGTGAAGGAAGCAAGAGGGCAAACATACTTGACCTCATTATCACCAAATGTGCCGCCACAGATGCAATATTGGTTAAGAGTGATCACTGCACAGTACTTGGAGACATAGTCCCACTTTCATATTGAGAATACCTTATATTGTGTTGTGCAAAAATCACTGTCCTAAATGAGACAGATTTCAAACAAATGTAGCAACTCAAGATTGGCCACCCATGAACCGCTGTGGGCCATCAGCAGATCTATACTAGAACAAAATCTGCAACCTCGTGGTCCAGCATATCCCCCACTCTACTATTACCATCAATCCAAGGGATCAAACCTAGTTCAATGAAGAGTGCAGGAGGGTGAGCTAGGAGCTGCACCAGGCATATCTAAAAATGAGGTATTTAACCTGGTGAATCTAAAAAGCAGGACTACTTGCATGCCAACCAGTAAGTGGTAGAAAGAGCTAAGTGATCCCATAACTGATGGATCAGATCTAAGTTGTGCTACCACGTCCAATGGTGAATGGTGGTGGAGGGTGCACAAATATCTCTATCCTTAATAATGCAGGAACCTAGCACATCAGTGCAAAAGATAATAAGGATGAAGCATGCGCAACAATCTCCTGCCAGAATTGCCAAGTGGATGACCAAATGTGGCCTGAGCTAAAAGGTCCGCAGCATCACAGATACCAGTTTTAAGCCAGAGATAAAAGGTACTGCAGATGTTGGAGAATCCGAGATAACAAGCACGGGGCTGGATGAACACAGCAGGTCAAGCAGCATCATAGAAGCAGGAAAACTTGACGTTTCGGGCCTAAACCTTTGATTCACTGCACGTGATATCAAGAAATGGTTGGAAGCACAGGACGTTGCAAAGACTATCGGCTCTGATAACATTTTGGTGCTAGTATTGAAGACATGCACTCCAGAACTTGCTTCACCTGTAGCTAATACAGCTACAACACTGGCAATGTAGAAGACTGCCCAGGTTATGTCCTGTTCACAAAAAAGCAGGACAAATCCAACCCTGACAATTACCACTCCATCAGTCTACTCACAGTCAACAGTAAAATTATGGAAGGTATCAGTGACAGTGCTATCAAGAAGCACCCTGCTCAGCAAAAGGGTTTCACCAGGGCCTCTCAGCTGTTGACTGCATTGGAGTCATGGTTCCAACATGGACAAAAGAGATTAATTCCAGAGAATGAGCTGAGAGTGACTGCCCTTAAGATCAAGACCACATGTGACTGTGAGTCATCAAGGAGCCCTACACCAGAAGTGGAAACAACAGGAATCAGGGGAAAATCTCTCTACTGGCTGGAGTCATTCCTAACATGTAGGAAGTTGGCTGTGGTTTTTGCAGGCCAATCATCTCAGCTCCAGGGCAACTCTGCCAGAGTTCCTCAGGGTAGTGGCCTAGGTTCAACCATCTTCAGCTGCTTTATCAATGACCTTCCCTCCATTATAAAGTCAGAAGTGACAACTGTAAAATGTTCATCACCGTCCACAACTCCTTAGATACTGAAGCAGTCAATATTCAAATGCAACAAGATCTGGACAATATCAAGGCTTAAGGCTGCATAGTGGCATGTAATATTCATACTACACAAATGCCAGGCACTAACTATTGCCAAAATGAAACAAACAATCTAACCATTGCCCAATGACACTCAATAACCTTATCATCACCGAATCCCCCAGAACATCCTGGGGCGGGGGCGGTTACCACTGACCAGAAATTGAACTGAACTTGCCATATAAACACAATGGCTACAACAGTAGGTCAGAGGCTAGTAAGTAGTGACCTCCCGACTCCCCAAAGCCTGTCCGCACCTACAACACCAAGTGAGGAGTGTGATGGAATACTCCCGCTTGCCTAGAGGAGTGCAGCTCTAACAACATTCAAGCAGCTTGATACCATCCACTAGGACTAAGTAGCCCACTTGATTAGTACTACATTCACAAACATCCACTCCCTCCACCAAAGAAGATCACTAGCAGCCGTTTGCATTGACAGTGCCTTTGAAACCCACAACCACTACCATCTAGGAGGACAAGGACAGCAGATACATGGGAACACTGGCACCTGCAAGATCACCTCCAAGCCACTCACCATCCTGACATGGAAGTATACTCTATTAGATAGAAGCAGTCGTGGGTTTAGAAGGTGCTAGTGAACTTTGATGAATTTCTACTGTGCATCTTGTAAACTGCATACACTCCTGCTATTAAGTGTTTGTGGTGGATGGAGTGGATGTGGTGCTAATCAGCAGGCTACTTTGTCCTGGATGATGTCAAGCTCCTCAAGTATCATTAGAGCCATTTAAGTGAGGTTTTGTACATCCTTACTTTTGCCTTTTATTTGGTGGATAGGATTTGGGTAGTAAGATGATGAGTCATTTGCTGCAGGATTCCTAGTCTCTGACCTGTTGTGTAGCCTTGGGCGCTCTTGGCACAGTTCATTTGCAGAAAATTACATTGGGATTTGGAGAGTGAGGAGAGAATGCTGGATTCTTGGTGATGGGTCTGAGAGCAAAATAGGAGATAGAGGAGCAAGTATGGAATATATAATTGGTAGATTGGAGCTGCTGAACAGGTGAGGCTGGAGCCAAGTGCTGGCTCTGGCTCTGCCAGCACAGCCTCCCAATTTAAGTGCCTGACCCTGGGGCTCATGGCATTCCAGGATGCTGCAATTGTTACCAAGGAAACTTGGAATCTCTCTTTTCTGCTCCCAGATTTCTGATAATCATCAGGCATGAAGAAGTACAGAAAAGAGCAGACTGGAAAACAGACAAGCAGCACAACATCACCAATTTGTTCCAAGTACAACTTGCTTTCCATTTAGCTGCACTTTCATTTTCACTATTGAAGTGGAGCTCTTGTATTATTTGTTGGTGATACAGTATTTGTTGGGTTGTGATTATGCTGCAATAAATACCACCCAACAGCATTTCAGATTTATTGCCTTGGTAGAAAGGTAGACCAGAGTTACCAGAAATGCCTATTTTTAAACCCATCACATGAATTGTAAAGTTTTCACTTCAATTAATACATTTAGTATTATTGAATAATTTTTGTTTACAAGGTATTGCAGCCAAGAATGCATAGTGCTATATTTGTACAGCATAGTATTTCAAATTGTAAATTGCCTTTTCTGGGTGAGAAATTTCTGAAAGAACCTAACTCTGGTTGAATATTGATTCCAATGGGGGTCTATGGTCACTTAAAGGCATCATTTTCAGGAATACAATCACAACTTTAAGTGAACAATTACTGAACGTGGAAATCAGATCATCCCATGGGGAATATGTCACATCAAAAGTACTGCTGAGTTCGCTACAGGTAACAATGATTGTAAATTGTATAAGAAATAGCTAAGCGTTGCGGTGACAATGGTCAAAGGCTGCTCAGGCTAGTGGGCTTGAAACTATGGCTACCCTAAAAGCTCACATTTCACAAATTTAACAAAACTTAAGAAAAACTGCTTTCATTTGCTAAATACCTAATTGTTTTATTTTAAAAAATGTTCTGAGAGATTCTTGTTCATGGATTACAAAAGAAAATTAAATTTTAAAAACAGCATTTATCAATTAAGACCATTAAGTCCATCTATGAAATTGGCCCAGCCATAGAAGTGGTAAACAGCAAAACAACTTGAAGAAAATGTAATTTCACTGACACTAACAGTAACAAACAAAATTGCTTCTTCAGGGTTATGGCAACATTGGACGCAATACTTCAGAAGCATGAAATCATGCATTTCAGAGCTAATCAAGTGTTGTTTTAGTGCAGTGTCTTTGTTACACAGAAAACATACAGCCAATTTTCTTGTAACAATCTTGTATAATTAGCTAATGACCAGATATATATTTTTGATATGTTGATTGAGGTATAAATGTTATCTACGATGTTGGGACCTTAGGATCTAGCTGATAGGGCAGGCAGGTTGTTAAATGTGCGACTAGAAAGACAGATTTTCCAGAACTGTCAAAAGTAGAAACAAATAAAGAAATAAAGCTGTTACTGTCATGGGAAGTACTTGCCAGAATTGCAAATTAAGATGCAAAATGCTATTTACATTAAAAAAAACTGGACCTATAGCACAATATGCAAAACCATAAAGATCCTACATTTTCAATGCTAACTAAGCGAAGACTTCTTGGAAGTCTGTGCAATAGATATGATCAGCTTTTCTCTTTTGGAGGGGAGGAAAGAAGGGGAGAAGGATGTCCAGACCAGTGAAGAAATAAGAGTCTTTTCATTACGGAGTGAAGAGCACAAGCTGTAGAGCTGAACTTTTGATGTTTATGAAGATGAGAGTTCAGTGAAGTAGGGGAAGGCGATATCACTGTACTGTTTTCCAAATTGCTTTCACAAATCAATGGAGCTGGAACAGACCGTGGCCCGAGAGCTGGGAGATAAGCCAGTGTGAAATCACATGTAAGTGACTGGTAGCGAATATTTTGCTCTTCAATCTATTCTGTTTTGCGATTAAACAGGAGAAACATTTCAAGATTGACAACTAAAAATCAGTAGTAAATTTGAAAATAAACTGAAAATCTAATCAGGATAGACATGCAGGACCAAATAATGTGTCATAGTTGCAACATGTGGGAGCTGGTGGACATCACTGTAGTTCATAGTGACAACATCTGCAGCAAGTACTGGTTGCTTGAGAAAGTGTGGCTCACAGTTGGACTGGAGTCTGAACTTTGGACACTGCGCCATATCAGGAAGGTGGGGGAGACTTACCTGAAAGCTATGTTTCACGAGGCAGTAATACCTCTTACATTAACCACCACGAATTTGGTCGGTGGTCAGGGAGAGGAGGGTGTTACTGAAGTGAGGCAGGTAGAGATCCAGGAGGCAGCACACAGGAACTGCAGGGACAATGAGCAAACTGACCATAGCACCAAAATGGGGAGAAAAGAGAAATGTAGTTATAATAGAAGATAGTATAGTCAGGGGAATAGATGCTATGTTTTCTGGCCAGGATAAACAGTCCCGAGGTTGTGTTGCCTGCATGGTGCTCAGGCTCAGGATATCTTACTTGGGCTGCAGCAAAACATGGAGTGGAAGGAGAAAGATCCAGTCTGTATGGTCCACACAGGTACCAACGATATAGGTAGAATGAGGAAAGAGATCTTGCTGAGAGAATATGAGCAATTAGGTCCTAAATTAAAAAACAGAACCATGAAGGTAATCTCTAAATTACTACCTTAGCCATGAATTAATTGTCACAGGGTCAATAAGATTAAAATAGTAAATGCATGGCTTGTAGATTATTGCAAGAGAAATAGGTTCGAATTTATGGGACAATTGCACCAGTACTCAGAAAAGAGAGAGTTGTACTGTAAATTGAAGAGTGGGTGGGGGGAGCTGGAAGAGACAGAAAGAAAAGAGGGTTCAATTGAATGGCAAATTACAAAAATCAAACTATAAGGAGAAGGTAGGAATACAGGTTAGTGAAAAGGCTGATTGTTACCAGAAAATAAAAGGAAGGGACAGAGCTTGCAAGTGTTGTATTGCACAAAGGAACCATACACGAGTAGGGAAAATTCATAATAGGACAAACTTAAAGCTTTGCACCTGAACGCACATTGCATTCGCAATAAAATTAATGAGTTAATGACGCAAATAGAGATGAATAGGTACGATTTGGTGGTGATCAAAGACGTGGTTACAGAGACCATACAACATCAGATTATAGTCCATCAGGTTTATTTGAAATTACAAGCTTTCAGAGTGCTGCTTCACCTGACAAAGGAGCAGGGCTCCAAAAGCTTGTAATTGCAAATAAGCCTGTTGGACTATAACCTGGTGTCGTGTGACTTCTGACCTTGTCCACCCCATTCCAACATCAGCACCTCCACATCATGGTTACAGGGAGACCAGGACAGGGAATCGAACATCCAAGGATACTCAGTTTTTAGGAAGGATTGAAGGAGGGCAAAGAAGATGGTGTCGCTTTGTTAGTAGAAGTGTTACAGTGAGAAATGATTTGGTATTGGAAATCAAGATGCAATATCGAGTCTGGGTAGAAGTACAAAATAGTAAGGCAGAGATATACCTGATGGCAGTAATCTATAGTTTTCCTAACAGTTTTTCCACAGGAAATACTGGGTTCTTGTAAGAAAGGTACATAAGTAATCATGGGTGATTTTAATATGCATATAAAAAGAATAAATAAAATTGGCAAGGGTAGCCTCGGGGAAGAGTTCATAGAGTGTGTTAGAGATGGTTTCTCAGAGCAATATGTTGGGGAGCCAAAAAAGGAGTAGGCTATTTCAGGTTGTGTGACGAGATGGGATTAGTGAACGATTCCTTAGTAAAGGATACTCTAAGAATAATTACAGCTGGAATCTTAATTTTTGAGGATGAGAAACATGAGTTCACACTCGTGCTCCGGTGTTAAAGAAGGTAATCACATATGCATGAGGCTCTAGTGAACTAGGTGAAAGGCTATAATGACAGATGACCAGTGGCAGACATTTAAGGAGATATTCAAATTCTCCTGACTAATATATATTCCAGAGGAGAGGAAAGATTATAAGAAGCAAAAAAAAAAAATCCATGGGTAAGCAAGGAAGTTAAAGATAATAAAGACAAAAACTGAGGAATACCATATTGCAAAAGTTAGTGGCAGGCCAGCACAATGGGAAACATTTAAAGACCAAAGTGTTACTAAAAAAAAAGTAGAGATAAAAAGAGCAAAGATTAATTATGAAAGAAGGATGATACAAAATAAAGCAGCTTTTGTTATCTGTTTTTTTATAAAGAAGGAAGTGAATATCTAAAGTGAACGCTAATCCCTTAGAGGACAAAACTGGCAGTTAATAGTGGGAACACAGAAATAGCAAACACAATCGTTATTTTGCCTCAGTTTTCACAGTGGAGGACACTGAAATCATCCCAATATTAACAGGCAATACAGAAATTATAGAAATAGAGGAAGTTAAAACAATCACCATCATGAGGTGAAAAAGTACTAAGTAAACAATTGGGATTAAAAGTTGATAAGTCTCCAGGGACTGATGGGCTACATCTTAGAGTCTTAAAAGAAGTGTCAGAAGAGATACTGGATGTATTGGTTCCACAAATCCCTGGATTCTAGAAAGGTTCCCATAGATTGGAAAAATGCTAATGTAATACCCTTATTCAAATAGGGAGGGAAGCAGAAAGTAGGAAACTGTAGATTAATTAGATTCATTTCTGTTAGGAAATTGTTGGAATCTACTACTAACGAACTAGTAACGGAACACTTTGAAAGTCAAAACTCAATCCATCGGAGTCAGCATGGTTTTATGAACGGTAAGTTGTGTTTGACTAACTTGCTAGAGTTTTTTGGATATGTTACAAGAAAAATAAACAATGAGGTCCTGTCGATAGTATATTTAGACTTCCAGAAGGCATTTGATAAGGTGCTGCGCAAAAGATTAATACACAAAGTAGGGGCAATTTATCAGCTTGAAAAGAGGACTGGCCAACCAAGAGAAAACAGAGTCAAGATTATACAGATCTTTTTCTGGTTTGCTAGCTATAACTAATGGGTGCCCAGGGTTGGGTCATCAGGCCCAAACAATTACGTTCTATATAAAGGACTTAGATGCAGGAATAGAATGTACTACACCCAAATTTGCAGACCACACCAACATAGATGGGAAAGGAAGCCGGAGTGAAGAAATAAAGGAATTTACAAACAGATGTGTTAGGTGAATAGGCAAAAATTTGGCAGATAGAGTTTAACATGGATAAGTACGAACTTTTCCATTTTGGTTGGAGGAGTAGAAAGACAACCTAAAGAAGGGAAACTTCAGAGTGCTTCGGTGCAAAGGGATCTAAGTGTCCTCGTGCATGAGTCACAGAAAGCTCATATGCAGTTACAGCAGATAATGAGGAGGGCAAAGGGAATTTTGGCATTTATTGCTAAAAGAATGGTGTATAAAAGTAGGGAGGTGCTGTTACAATTGTACAAGTCATTGGTGAGACAACACCTGGAACACTGGGTACAGTTTTGGTCCCCTTACTTGAGGAAGAAAATAATTGCATTGGGTGTAGTTCAAAGAATGTTCACTAGATTAATTCCATAGATAAAAGGCTTGTTTATAAGGAGAGACTGAGCAGTTGAGGCCTATATTCATTAGAGTTTAGAAGGATGGGAGGAGATTAATTGAGGTACACACGATGCTAAAGTGGATTGACAAGTAAATGGAGAACAGATGCTTCCCTTGTGGGACAATCAAGAATGAAAGGTCATAATTTTAGGCTATGGGATGGCAAATTTAAAAGTGATGAGGAATTACTTCTCTCAACTGGTCGTGAATCTGTGGAATTCACTACCCCAAATGTGGTGGACACTGAGAAACGGAATAATTTTGAGGATACAGACAGATTTTTAATTAGTAACAGGTTAAGAAGTTATGGGGAGCAGGCAGGAAAGTGGAGCTGAGGCTGCGATATGGTCAGCCACAAGCAAGTTTAAGGGGCTGAACTGCCGACTCCTGCTCCTAGTTCTGATAGGTGGATAACCATTTAAAATGACCGGTGATTTCTGTCCCAATTCTACCAAAAACAATTACATAGCTTTTAATTTATTCCCCACTTAGACTACAGACCTGCAAAACAAACTTTGAACAATGAACCACATTTCATTGCTGCAGAATTTGCTAACCTCTACAAGCTAAATGGAATCAAATGATCATTTCATCTTTGACATCACAACAGTTGTGGAATGTCTTGAAAACATTTAAACAAGTATTCTTCAAGCAAATACTGCACTCTGATGAAAAGTAAATTATTCCTGCAGAAGTAGCTAAGCAGAGACACCCTAAACTCTTAAGTGACCACTCTATCAATGCATTATTTTGTTCCAACATACAGGCAGAGACGTTTTTAGCTTGTTGAAGCCTGACTTGGCTAGTGATCAAAATAAAGATAGCAGCAAGTTGGTACAACAGAGTCAGAGATGTACAGCACAGAAACAAACCCTTCAGTCCAACTCATTCATGTAGACTAGATATCCTAGATAAATCGACTCCCATTTGCCAGCATTTAGCCCATATCCCTCAGAACCCTTCCTAATCATACACCCATGTTGCAATTGTACCAGCCTCCACTACTTCCTCTGGCAGCACATTCCATACACATATCACCCTCTGCATGAAAAAGTTGCCCCTTAGGTCTCTTTTAAATCTTTCCCCTTTCACCTTAAACCTATGCCCTCTAGTATTTTACTCCCCCACCCTGGGGAAAAAACCTTGTCTATTTACCCTATCCGTGCCCCTCCTGATTTTATAAAACTTTATAAAGGTCACCCCTCAGCCTCTGACACTCCAGAGGAAATAGCCCCAGCCTATTCAGCCTCTCCATATAGCTTAAACTCTCTGATCCTGGCAACATCCTTGTGGGTCTTTTCTGAACCCTTTCAAGTTTCACAACATCCTTCCTACAGCAGAGTGATCAGAATTGCACACAGTATTCCAAAAGTGGCCAAACCAATGTTCTGGACAGCCGCAACATGACATCACAACTTTCCACATCAGGCAGAGGTTCACCTGCACATCTGCCAATGTGGTATACTGCATCCGCTGT
>JAHRHZ010000074.1:5775284-5869474 GCA_024137785.1 Ginglymostoma cirratum | reverse complement strand
TCAAGGTATTGTCCAATAAAGGCAAGCATACCAAATGCCTTCACTATCCTTTCTACCTGCAACTCCACGTTCCAGGAACTATGAACCTGCATTCCAAGGTCTCTTATTTCATTTATGATGCATCAATAAGTAAATGTGAAAAATTAGGGAGGGGAAGGAATCTTTTATTAAGGGAGCAACCCCAACAATAATTAGTCTAATTAATGCCTCGATCCAAAGCATTTGGATACCAGTCCTTTGGAAAGGGCATGAAAAAATTATGGCTGTAAGAGCTGCTCCTTTCAGGTATTTTCAGTGTTGGAGCTGATTTCCTCAAATTCTAGCAGTTTTACTGTTGTAAGCTGTTGCATTGCTTTGGAACTTTGCCGGAAATAAAAAATCGAAACAATGGTACTTTAAAACAGGAGGAAGTCAGACAAAGGCAGTGGCAGTGACCGCATGGGAAGTGATTCAAACGGAGACACAAACCTACACTACCGTCTGACCCAGCAGTCAATTTGCACAGCTACTGCCTCTGCCGTTTCATTTCAAGTATCTCTGGACATCGGAGTTCACCTTAAAAAAAAAAAAGTGAAATTCACAGCTGATCTTAGAGAAACCTGTGTGAGAGAGCTCACAGCAGGAAAGCAGCTAAGTGGCTTTTTAGAGTTCAACCTAACTGTTTATTTTGAAAAGCTACAATGGCAAGTAGAGTGGGTTCTTTTTTGATTGAGATCTGTCTCTTGATTAAACTTTAAAAATATAAAAACATAGGTACTAAGTTAGCCTGCAGCAGTATTTTTTAAGAGCAGGAAGACTGTGCTTTTTTTTTTAAGGTCTGTAGATATTTAAGGTGCAAAGATTGCCTTTAGTAGAGTGATGTGCTCTTCCTGTCAGGTGTGGGAGATTACGGAGAGTTCCCATGTTATTGATGATTATGTCTGCAGGTAGTGTGCTGGGCTGCAAATCCTATTGGATCACACGGATTGGTTGCAGTAGCAGTTGGAGGCAATGAGGAATTTACAGAAGCTAGGGGGTCTGATGGATGACAGTTGTAGGAAGGGAGAAAAACAACAAATACAGTCAGGTAGATAGGTTACTGCCAGGAAAGGGAGGAGGGAGGCGGGAGGCGGGAGGCGGGAGGCAGGTCATGCAGGAGTTTTCTATGGCTATGACCATCTCAAACAAGTATGTTGTTTTGGAAAACGTAAGGGGTGATTGACTCTCAGGGGAATGTAGCATGGACAGCCAGGTTTCTGGTACCGAGACTAGCTCTAATGTAACGAGGGGTACACCATGTTCCAGGCATTCAATTATGATAGGGGACTCTCTAGTCAGTGGCACAGATAGGCGTTTCTGCAGCTGACAGTGAGAAATTAGAATGGTGCGTTGCCTCCCTGGTGCCAGGATCAAGGATATCCCTGAGAAGGTGCAGAATATTCTCAAAAGGGAGAGGGGCTAGCAGGTATTTGTTGTACACGTTGGAACTAACAAAACAGGAAGAGAAAAGGATGAGATTCTGAGGAAAGAATATAGGAAGTTAGGCAGCAATTTGAAAAGGAAGTCCTCAAGGGTAGTAACATCTGGATTACTCCCAGTGCCACAAGCTAGTGAGGGTAGGAATAGGAGAATGGAGCAGATGAATGCATGGCTGAGGAGCTGGTACAGGGGAGAAGGATTCACATTTCTGGATCATTGGATTTTCTTCTGGGGTAGAAGTTACCTGTATAAGAAGAGTGGATTGCACCTAAATTGGAAGGGAACTAATATATTGGTAGGGAAATTTGCTCCAGCTACGTGGGAGGATTTAAAATAGTAAGACAGTTGGGGAGATCCCAGGGAGACAGCGAGGAAAGAGATCTGTCGGAGACTGGTACAGTTGGGAAAAGGAGCAAGTCAAAGTCATGGCAGGAAAGAACAAAGCAGAGAACAAGGTAGGACTGATAAATTAAACTGCATTTATTTCAATGCGAGACCGAACAAGAAAGGCAAATGAACTCAGGGCATGGCTGGGAACATAGGACTGGCACCTTAACGTTCCAGGGTATAGGGGCTATAGGAAGGATACAAAGGCCGGGGTGAGGGTGGGGGCAATGTTGTTTTTGATTAAAGACAACATGACGTTTGTACTTTGGGAGGATATTCCTGAGAATATGTCCAGGGAAGTTATTTGGGTAGAACTGTGAAATAAGAAAGGGATGATAACTTTGCTGGGATTGTACTATAGACTCCCCAGTAGTCAGTAGGAAATTGAGAAACAAATTTGTAAAGAGATCTCAGTTATCTGTAAGAACAATAGGGTGGTTTTGGTAGGGGATTTTAGCTTTCTAAACACAGACTGGGACTACCATAGTGTTAAGG
Organism: Ginglymostoma cirratum; assembly: GCA_024137785.1. Classification (NCBI taxonomy): domain Eukaryota; kingdom Metazoa; phylum Chordata; class Chondrichthyes; order Orectolobiformes; family Ginglymostomatidae; genus Ginglymostoma; species Ginglymostoma cirratum. Next base: position 5,867,134 of record JAHRHZ010000074.1, on the reverse strand, counting down.
GCTTGGATGGAGAGGAATTTGTTAAGTGTATACAAGGAAACTCTGATTTAGTACATGGATGGGCCTACTAGAGAAGGTGCAAAACTTGACCTACTCTTGAGAAATAATGCAGGGCAGGTGACTGAGGTGTCAGTGAGGGAGCACTTTGGGTCAATGACCATAATTCTATCAGTTTTAAAACAGTGATGGAAAAGGATAGACTAGATCTAAAATTAAGTTCTATATTGGAGGAAGGCCAATTTTGACGTATTAGTTAGGAACTTTCAAAAGTTGATTGGGGGGGTGGATGTTTGCAGGTAAAGGCTGGAAAATGGAGAACTTTCAAAAATGAGATAATAAGAGTCCAGGGACAGTATGGTCCTATTAGGGTGAAAGGCAAGGCTGGTAGGTGTAGGGAACACTGGATGACTAGTTTTTGGTCAAGAAAAAGAAGGAAGCGCATGTCAGGTATGGACAGCAGAGATCGAATCTTTAGAAGAGTATAAAGGCAGGAAGAGTATTTTAAAAGGGAAATCAGGAGGACAGAAAGATGATGTGAGATAGCTTTGGCAAACAGGGTTAAGGATAATCCAAAGGAGAATACATTAAGGACAAAAAGGTCTATAGGGTGAGAATAGGGCCCCCTAAAGATCAGCTAGGCTGCCTATGTGTGGAACCACAGGAATGGTGGTGGGGTGGGGGGATATACTAAATGAGTATTTTTCATCAGTGTTTACTGTGGAGAAGGATATGGAAGATATAGAACATGGGGAAATAGGTAGCGATATCTTGAAAAATGTCCATATTACAGAAGAGGTGGTGTTGGATGTCTTAAAATGCATAAAAGTGGATAAATCCCCAGAACCTGATCAGGTGTACCCTAGAGCTCTGTGAGAAGCTAGAGAAGTGATTGCTAGGCACCTTGCTGAGATATTTGTATCAGTGATAGCCGCAGGTGGGGTGTCGCAAGGCCGGCAGTTAGCGAACGTGAAACCACTGTTTAAGAAAGGTGGTAAGGAAAAGCCAGGGAACAATAGACCAGTGAGCCTGACGGCAGTGGTGGGCTAGTTGTTCGAGGGAATCCTGAGGGACAGGATTTACATGTATTTGGAAAGGCAAGGACAAATTAGGGATAGTCAACATGGTTTTGTGTGTGGAAAATCACGTTTCACTAACTTAATTGAGGTTTTTGAAGTAACAAAAGTAAGTAACAAACTACCAAAGAAGTAACAAGGAGAACTGATGAGGGCAGAGCAGTGGATGTGATCTATATGGCCTTCAGTAAGGTGTTCAACAAGGTTCCTCATAGTAGACTAATTAGCAAGGTTCGATCACGTGGAATACACGGAGGACTAGCCATTTGGATACAGAACTGGCTCCAAGATAGAAAACAGAGGCTGGTGGCACAAGGGTCACTTTTCAGACAGGAGTCCTGTGACCAGCAGTGTGCCACAGGAATTGGTGCTTGTTCCACCGCTTTTCGTCATTAATATAAATGATGTGGATGAGAACATAGGAGATATGGTTAGTAAGTTTGAAGATGACACCAAAATTGGTGGTGCAGAGAACAGCGAAGAAGGTTACCTCAGACTACAACTGAATCTTGATCAGATGGGCCAATAGGCCAAGGTGTGGCAGATGTAGTTTAATTTAGATAAATGTGGGTGCTGCATTTTGAAAAGGCAAAGCTGGGCTGGACTTGTACATTTAATGGTATGGTCCTGGGGAGTGTTGCTGAACAAAGAGACCTTGGAGTGCAGGTTCATAGTTCCAGGAAATTGGAGTCACAGATAGATAGGATAGTGAAGATGGTGTTTGGTATGCTTGCCTTTATTGGTCCGTGCATTGAGTATAGGAGTGGAGGTGTCATGTTGCAGCTGTACAGGACATCGGTTAGGCCACTTTTGGAATACTGTGTGCAATTCTGATCTCCTTGCTATAAGAACGATTTTGTCAAACTTGAAAGGGTTCAGAAAATATTTACAAGGACGTTTCCAGGGTTGGAGGGTTTGAGCTACACGGAGAGGCTGAATAGGCAGGGGCTATTTTCTCTGGAGCGTCAGAGGCTGAGGGTTTATAGAGTTTTATAAAATCATGAGGGGCATGGATAGGGTAAATAGACAAGTTCTTTTCCTCAAGGTGGGAGAGTCCAAAACTAGAGGGCATAGGTTTAAGGTGAGACTGGAAAGATTTAAAAGGGACCCAAGGGCAACTTTTTCACACAGAGGTGGTACATGTATGGAATTAGCTGCCAGAGGAAGTGGAGGAGGCTAGTACAATTACAACATTTAAAAGGCATCTGGATGGGTATATGAATAGGAAGGGTTTTAAGAGGGATATGGGCTAAATGCTGGCAAATGAGACTAGATTTATCTAGGATATCTGGTCAGCATGGAGGAGTTGGACAAAAGGGACCGTTTCTGTGCTCTTCATCTTTATGACTCTGAGTCCACTGCTGCCCCTTTCTCCAATCTCAGGAAGGAGAGCTCCATATTATTTAGTTAGGTGTCAGTTATGCAAAAACTCCAGGAACAAAAACCGAACAAAGGTTGAATGAAAATGTTTATGGACTTTAAAAATTCAATTGAGATGCACTGTGCTGCTAAGCAAAAAAGTGGTGTAAGGAATTAATGCAGTGTGGTGGCCAAAGGAAATACCTTCTAACATGGGAAGCAAGCTTTACTGTCAGCAGTAACGTTCAGTCTACTAAGACGATGACAATTACTGAGATCATGAACTCTAAGTTCTTGGTTCTATGCAACTTCAAATCTCCAATATATCAACACAAATAAAGACGTAATCTGACTACATCACTTAATGAAGCAGCTAGGGATTGTAAAAGGAGTCCCTGAAGACCTAAAAACTAGCCCACAACATAAAAAAATAGCCCTTAAAAAATTAAGCCGTGGTTTCTATAGTTAACCATTTTAAAACTAGAAAAAGTAAAAATTGGTCACAAACCAATTGCCTGATAAATGCTGAAAGAGCTGTTAGAATGGTCCATCATATGGTGTAGTTAATGAAAAATCTTGAATCAACCGCTAAATTCTACCTCAACAAGTACATTAAGATAAACAATTACAACAGATTAAATAGCTAGAAGACTTCAAATCATGAAATTTTAAATATATCAAACTCTCCCAAAAACATGAAACAGAAGTAAGTCTTACTCTTCAGCTTGGATAGAGTCAGCAGGAGCCACATAATTGCTGGGAATGTAACCTTTTTTTCCTGTAGTGATAGATCGAGCTTCCCACCAGTCGCCTTCCCTGTAATATCAAATCAGCAATAAATATCTAAGAGTTTGGAATTGATTGAGATACTGCAATAAATGTCATATTAAACACTTTACAGAAGTGAAACACTTAAATGAATTTTGAAATTTTGTCAAAAATATTTAAAAGAAAAAGAAACAGGACATGCGTGGGCACAGAACATTTTAGATCCTTGGTTGGCCTCAAAATATACTGCAGCTAAGGAAACACAATAAGTAATCACTATTTCAATGAAAACGAATGATCTTTTAATTTGATTTTTAGTGAGATTAATTGAGGGTTGAATGCTGGCTATATTGACAGGAGTCTGCACTAGCGTTTTTCAAAACAGTGGTATGGTATATAGGAGTGAGGGCCTTGATTTAACATCTGATCTGAAAATAGCACTGCTCACAATGAAAGACTGCTTTATCTGAACTTAAAATGTTAAAATACAAGAAGCTTCAAAATACTTCAGGGCAAATGATTACATCAGTAATTTGGAACAGATTAAATTAATGAGAAATCATGTGAAGTCTTAAATAGTGATCACTTATTGGAAATCCACCATATAATGACACCCAAATTCATGGATCAGACAAAGCAATCAAAACAGCTATTCACCCGATGTGGAGTTTTTGTTTTGAAACAGAACTGTTCAAATAACAGAGATAACAAGCATGGGGCTGGATGAACACAGCAGGTCAAGCAGCATCATAGGAGCAGGAAAACTTGACGTTTCGGGCCTAAACCCTTCATCAGAAATCAAATAACAGAATTTGCAGTATAGTTTAGATCATTGGTTCTCAAACTTTGAACGGGCAACTCAGATTTAAGAGCTGTTAAGGGTATTCATTTGCAGCATGAAAGTGGGTTGAGAAAAAAAATCCTGAAGTTCCAAGTGTAATAGGCAGACACATCCATGAATCTCTAGTCAAAATATCAAGCAAGTCAACAATGCAGTGCAATCCCAGAAGCACCTCATTTTTTAAATAGTTAGCATCTTGGATGAAGCGTAATATGCCTTTTGTAAAAATATCAAAGAGCTCACATAGTTAACATTTGAAATCCAATCTGTATATCATGTCATACAGAATTACAGCACAGAAAAAGGCCCCAAGGCTCATTGAAATTGTGCTGGTCTAAAACAACAACCTAACTATTTTAATCCCTTTCCCCTGCACATAATCCACAGCATTGTACACCTTGACATTACAAATACACATCTAAATACTTCCTAAATTTTGAGGATTTCTGTCTCTTACACCCGTAGAGGGAGCGAACTTGCAGGCAGAGAGTTCCAGATTCCCAACTCCCTCTGGGTGCAAAAGTCTCTCCTGACATCTCCAAACCTTCTGCCTTAAATCTAAGTAGCTGGTCAGTGATCCCTCCATCAAGGAGAAAGTCTCTTCCTTTCTATCCTATGCTTCCCAATTTTAAATATTTCAATCATGTCTCCTCTCCATCTATTCTGCTCTAAGGAAAACAAACCCTGTCTGTCCAATCTCTCTTCATGAATAAAACTCTCCAGCCAGCCAACATCCTGGCCATCTCCTCTGCATGCCTACCAATGCAATCACATCTCTAATGCTTTAAGAAACTTACTGCATTTGAAAGACAGTTAAGTATATTTATAAAAAAAGCTCCTGGCATGTTTGCAAAATCACGTTTAAGATTACAATTCTAGTGGAAATGTGCGATATAAACATATGATGAATTGAAGGCAATCTGCCTATTAAGTCTAACTCTGATTAGAAAATCTTATGAAGCTTACAATATTTCAACAAATGGGTTTTCTGCTTTTGCTGTTTGTTTCCCTCTAGTCTTATGCTGTAATTTCTATCAAAATGGTAATACACTCATCAACAGCATTGTGGGTATACCAAGAGCACACAGACTGCAGTGTTGCAAGAAGGTAGCTCACTGACACCTTCTCAAGATCAATTAGAGAGGGGAATAAACAGTGGTCCAACCAGTAATATCCATGTCCTAAGAATGAATTTTAAAAAAGTAAACAGTAACTGCATCTGAAGGAATGATTGATTTCACCAATTGCAATGATGCACAAACAATATGTTGCAAATGCTGAGAATGTAATAAATATACAGAAACTGTTGGAGAATTTTAACAAGTTCGGAACAGAGGAATTTTTCATATCAGCAAACTTTTATTAGAACTGTTGTTGACCTGAAATGTTAACCCTTATTTATCGCCAGAGATATAATGTTTGACATTTTAACTTTATTTATTTTTCTACTTTTATGCTAAGACGACTGTAGTGCTGAACTTTTTAAACTAATTTCCTTATATTTCTATTTATGCAAGTAACATTTTGTATCTAGGTACTTTGTACCTAAGATGACGCCATGTGCGGTGACACTGTACTCTTGCATCCCATACTTGAGTACACGTAACAATAAAACCTAAATCTGAATCTAAGATGCTGTCTGATCTGCTGAGCATCTTTAGCACTTTCTGTTTCTATTTGAAGTGCATATCTAGAGGAATTTACAAAGCCATGACACTTCTTTTGGTAATGTGTGACTACCGAAAGTTTAAGTGCCCTCGTTTAAGGCTCTTTCAATGTGTTGATATCAGCAAAGACGCACTATTCACACAATGGAAACTAGCACTGAAGGGATACTTATAACTAACATACAGGTTTGGCATAGGATAGTGCTTCAGCCTTTTGAGTTGATCGCATTTGCATATAGAAAATCCACTTCACTTGTAATAAGCAGCTACAGAAAACTTACAATATATCAGTTATCTCAAAGTTCAAAATACTTACGTATTGTTTATAATCTGGAATCTCTCACCCTTTTTGAATGACAGATCTTCTGTTGTTCTTGCTTCATAGTCATATAAGGCCACAAATATAGTTACTCCACCTTCAAGGAGATACATAAACATTCATTACTGTGTCTAAATTTGCCTGTTTCAAAAATTAAGCCTAATAATTTAAATTTAAAATTACAAACTCCAGAAGATACTGCAACTTCCATAGCAGCTGCTACTGGTTCACAAGCTAAATACCAAGGCTTGCAAGTTTTTAGAACTTGCACAAAGAGAAAATTTATGCCAGCAGGTTCTCAAAACTCTGTTGCACACAGAGTAGTCTGTTATAAAAATGGCAACAGCTTTAATTATACGAATATTGGAGCTAGGGCTAGATTGATCCAACCACCCACCTCATTTTATCATTCCACAGAACAACAGAGCTGCTCAGTTACAAAAACTAATTCAAATCTAGTTTCAGCGTGAATGTGAAGCTGAAGATCCTCGACTTTGCAGTATGGATATAATTTTCAATTTATTTTGTACAAGAATTACACAACAGTTAAATAATAGACACATGATTAACAAACCGTAGAACTCTTAACTGCTGCTTATTTATACAATACTTTTAGAAATGTTGATACTAAGTAGTGACTGGACAGAACAAAGCCAATTACGCAAGAATTGCAGTTTTAAATAAAAGTAAAAGGATAAGTGAGAAAATTGTGTTTAGCTGACACCAAGTCTGGAGTTTTAAAACTTTAAAAATTGCACTGTAACATGAAATATGGAGTGAAGAGCTTTGGTTTGGGAAGGAATAAGTTTGAGAAGACTGTGCAGTAATCTAATTCAGCAGTGAGGATTTAGGAATGAATGAGGAAGTGTGCATACAAATGCACTTCTCACAACAAAAGTCATCTCAGTAACAATCCATATGATAGGAATATGTTGACTGAGTTAATTGAAAAGGGCAAATAAATGGAGAGTCTACAATAAGGAGGAGGAATGAAGGAGAGATTTTAATCAGGGACAGAGATGACTAAGAGTGGGAAACAGGTAAAGAATTCAACCCGAGATCGTGGGGCTGGATGAACACAGCAGGCCAAGCAGCATCATAGGAGCAGGAAAACTTGACGTTTCGGGCCTAGACCCTTCATCAGAAACGGGGGAGGGGAAGAGGGTTCTGAAATAAATAGGGAGTGAGGGGGAGGCGGATAGAGGATAGAGAGAGGAGAGGATAGGTGGAGAGGGGAGAGGATAGGTGGAGAGGAGGCAGACAAGTCGAAGAGGCGGGGATGGAGCCAGTAAAGGTGAGTGTAGGTAGGGGGGTAGGGAGGAGATAGGTCAGTCCAGGGAGGACAGACAGGTCAAGGGGGCGGGATGATGTTAGTAGATAGGAGATGGGGGTGGGGCTTGAGGTGGGAGGAGGGGATAGGTGAGAGGAAAAACAGGTTAGGGAGGTGGAGATGAGCTGGAGAGAGATAAAAGGTACTGCAGATGCTGGAGAATCCGAGATAACAAGGCGTGGGGCTGGATGAACACAGCAGGCAAGCAGCATCATAGGAGCAGGAAAACTTGACGTTTCGGGCCTAGACTGAAGGGTAGGTAGGGAGTTCCTCGACCAAGGGGGTGAAAATGGAGTCTAGGTAGGTGGAGATGAGTTCGGTGGGGCAGGAGCAGACGGAGACAATGGGTCGACCAGGGCATTCAGGTTTGTGGATTTTGGGAAGGAGATAGAAGTGGGCGGTGCGGGGTTGGGGAACGATGAGGTTGGAGGCAGTGGGTGGGAGGTCACCTGAGGTGATGAGGTTGTGGATGGTTTGGGAGATGATGGTGTGGTGCTCGGGGGTGGGGTCATAATCCAGGGGGCGGTAGGAGGAGGTGTCAGAGAGTTGGCGCCTGGCCTCAGCAATGTAGAGGTCAGTGCGCCATACTACGACTGCCCCTCCCTTGTCCGTGGGTTTTATGGTGAGGTTGGGATTGGAGCGGAGGGCTCCCTGGTTGTCAGCAGAGGGAGAGAAATGAGAACAGTCCCTATGGTGAGGAAGGAGCATTCAAAACTATAACTTCAGCTTCAGACAGGATTAAGAGATGGGAGATGAAAACTATTTGATATGACAAAGGAAATAGTTTCAGAAGCCATTATGTGAGACTGCAATGCAAACAACGATGCTAAGATTGCTAGCAGACCCAGCAGAATTAAGATGAAACTATTAAGAGCTCCAGATGGTATCTATCAAAATTGAATTTTGGAAAAATTTATCACGATTAATCAGTTGCAAGTTTGCAAAATTATCATTGGTTCAGAAGAGGTCGATACAGAACCAGAAACTTAGTTGAGTAATATAGAGAGAAATGAAGGCTTGTGAACAATTAGTATGCAAAATTAAAGTGCATGGGATTGGAGTAAGTGTACTCACATGAATAGAGAATTGGTTGGCAGACAGAAAACAGGAGGAATGAACAGGTTATTTTCTGAACGGCAGCCAGTTCTCTATCCAGTTCAGTATCGTCGACAGTGACCAGTGGGTTACCACAAAGATCAATGCTTGGACCTCCTATTATATACACACACATACATACATATATTCAATATATATGTAATTTATATATAAAATGTATACACACATGCACATATATATTGAGTATATATTCATGATTAACTAAATATCTCCAAGTTTGCAGATGACACAAAGCTGGGTTGGAGGGTGAACTGAGGAGAGGAGATGACACCCAGAAGTTTCACTGAAATCAGGACAGGATAAGTGAGTGGGCAAATTAAGTATAACATGGTCAAATAAGAGTTTATCCATTTTGGTAGCAAAAACAGGAAGCAAGTTATCTAAATGGTGATAGTTTGGGGAAGGGGAGGTGCAACAAGACCTGGATGTCCTTGTATACCAGTTGCTGAAAGCAAGCATGCAATGGTGAAGAAGGTAAATAGTATGCTGGCCTTCATAGCAAGAGGATTTGATTATAGGAGCAGGGATGTCCTGCTTCAACTGAACAAGGCAGTGGTGAGACTGCACCTGGAGTATTCCGTGCATCTTCGATCTCCTTATCTGAGGAAGGTTGGCCTCATTTAGGTCTGAGATGAAGAGAAATTTCATCATCCAGGAAGTAGTGAAATTGTGGAATTTTCTGCCGCAGAAAGCAACAGAGGCCTAACCACAATGTTTTCAAGAAGGATATAGTTAAAGGGATCAAACAGTATGGTAAGGAAGGAGGAAGTGTGTTCTGGAGTGGATGATCAGCCATGATCATACTGAATGGCGCAGTAAGTTTGAAGGGCTGAATGTTCTATTCCAGTTCCCACTTTCTATGTTTTGAAAGGTGCACCATTTTAAGGTTTTTAATAACTTTACTCTAGAGTAATCAGCAAAATGTGGTGGTTCGGGATGGATGAGAAGCACAAAAGGAAGTCTTTAAAGGAATAGAATAGGAGAGAAAAATGAAGGAAAACACAGACAGTTTTTAGGCAGCTCCCACTTAATGGGGAGAAGAAAGCATTCAGAGAAAGAAACATCAACCACTAGCCAGTCGTGTATTTGGGAGAAAACAAGATAAACATAAAGCTAAAAATGCTGGAGACACTAAGGTCTGGCAACATCTGAGGAGACAGAAACAGATATTGTCTCAGGCTGACGATATTTCATTAGAACTGAGAATAGTCATAATTCATTTACAAATAGAAACAAATCTTGTCCAAGGTGATGGCAGATGATTTGAATAAAAGGTAAAAAGAGTCACGATTAGAGCAGAAAAACTGAAAGCAAATATAGAGATCATTTTCTGTTATAAAAGCAAAATAATGGTGGATGCTGGAAATCTGAAACAAACGGAATGCTGGAGACACTCAGTAGATCTGGCAGTATTCTGTTGGTAGAGAAACAGAGTTAAGGTTTCAGGGTATGACTTCTTCAGAACTGAAAAGTTTTGGAAATTTTTAAAAGACGTACTTTAATAGAGGTGGAGGAAGAACAAGGAGCAAACAGAGATAATGTTAATAAAAAAGATAGGTGTAAATTAAGATGTGAAAGGGAGAGAATTGTTCCTCTCCACCAAGAGCAAAGTCAACAAGCCAAAGTTATGGAGAGAGGGGGTAGAGAGGAAAATGCAAGAAAAATGGAGAACAGCCAAGCGAAGCTATGGAATTCAATAATGAATCCTGGAAGCTGTAAAGTTCCTAAGCAGAAAATGAGGGGTTGTTCTTTGAATTAGCGTTGTACTTAGTTGAAACATTGCTTAAAGCCCAGGACACACATGCTAGTAAGAGGAAGATAGTTATTGTAATGGAAGTCCTAGATATTTCTGTGGATACAGCACCACCCCACTATCTCTGCACATCTTTACCAGGTATATCTTAACACTCCACATCAGAACCATACCATCCTTAATAATAACAAGGTTGGGGTTGGGCCTGGACCTGAAGTAATGGAGTGAAGCAAGCTCAGAGGGTGACAGGCTACAGTGGACAAGGGGAAAAATTATGGTGACCAACGTCACATTGACAGCTCTCAATGAAGAGATCAAGTGCAGGCTAAATGAATGGTTGATTTTATTGTCACATATCTAGGAAGGTACAGTGAAAAGCATTTTGCTGTCACGATCCAGTGCATTTTGAGCCGCAAAAGAATAAAAAGAAACTACTTAGAGTTCATCTTCTGTTCAAATTGGGGTCTCAATCACAGCGTCACGTCTTCTGCAAGGTCTTTGCAAGATGTTCTGGACCTCAAAGAGTCCCTCCTCTGCTGCTCTTGCTGTCTCACCGACACTGCCAACAGTTCTTGTGGTGGTGGGCAGTGCCTGGAGCAGGGAGTCCAGGCTCTGGGCCTACTGCCACCAAGAATCCCCATTCTGGGCACTCCTACGAGCCCAGGCCCCAGGCTTATCGCCACCAACTCCCCCACCCCCTCCCGATGAGTCCCTGTCCAGGCACCGTAAGAATCCAGGCTCCAGCTCCAGACTAAAGAACAGAGGCAGAGGTCCAGAAGGAGGGGGGAGTTTTGGAAACAGGTGAAAGGGTTATGTGGCAAGGAAAAGATTCCTGTCGAAAGAAGTGGACACAAAGGCAAAGATAACAGAAGAAGAATTCAGTGTCACATTGTACTCGAGATTCTTTGAGGCAAGGGCGTCAAGGATAAAGCCAAGTACTTTGTTGAGCACAAACTGTTCAGAAGGAGAAAAGTTAGAGCTTATAGTGAATACACAGCAAGAAACTAGATTAGATGAAGGGATGGAGTCAGAAAGAGGAAGACAACAAGTATCCAGAGGGACTTCAGTACCCTTGAGTGTTTGGAGCTTGCATTCTTTAACACCTTTAATATGGAGATATTTTGTTATTGTTTCCCTGGTTGTGCATTTCAAAGCACAGAATTTCTTTTTGTGACAGTAGATTATTTAAACAAAATTAAAGGAATTGCAATACGCTTCTGTTCCAGAAAGCCAGTTCGAAGTATGACCACCAATTCTATTACCCATTTTTGTAAATTGTCCATTTATTTTATTTTAACATTAGTATTAGACTGTGTTCACTGTTCCTCAAACCCGGAGGCTGGCAAAAGATCTTTCTTGGATTCAAGTGGTCCCTTATTTGTGAAAATGGTAGAGAGCATCATCACGTCAATCCTTATACATTTTTCAAGACAATAACCCCTTCTGTTACTTAACTCATGACTCAATCCTCAATTTTTAAGAATTAGCTTCAAAACTTTATATTGGATGCCTTCCATCTTTCCAGTAATTTTGAGATCAAAACTGAACACAGTGCTCCAAAGACAGCCTCATTAAGATCAAGATCCATCTTTAAAATGAACTCCTTTGACACAATCTCAACCCTCGTTATAAATGTGAACATTTAACTTGCTTTTCACTAGCAAATAGTGAACTTATGGTTTGATGAGCCCACCAAACACAAGACATCTTTCTTGCTGTTTCGTAAAGCAGAAACCTGCTCCATTCCAAGTCATTGGTCTTCTTCATAAAGTATCACTTACACACACAGTTGATCTCTAACTGCCAGCTCCTTATTAAACGACTAACCAGTTTACCTTCAATTTGAATTATTGTACTTTCGCTTTATGAAAAATAATTTTATTTAAAACGAAAGCACCTATTGATGGGGTGTGGCTGACTAGGCCAGCAATTGTTGCCCATCCCCATTTGGCTTGAATCATTGAAGTCCTTAGGGTGTAGTACACCTGCAGTATTGCTGGGAAGGGGCTTTCAGGACCATGCAACAATGAAGGAAGGATGATACAGTTCCAAGTCAGAATGGAATGCAGCTGGGAAGATGACTTGCAGGTGGTTGTGCGCTGTGGATCTGCTACTTGTTCTTCTTGGTAGTGTAGCTCACAGGTTTGAAAGGTTTGCTGTCATGCACAACTTTAATAAACAACAAATGTATCCAGCCTTTCAAGGGATGTATAAAATTCATCACAGCAGCTCCAAGGGATCTCTGTGGGCTCCCACTGATGATCTTTTCTGCTCAGACATCACTCCAAGCAGCAGCTTGGTCTTTCAGAGATAAGAAAGAGGAGTAGGAGTATATGAATCCAGACTGATATTTTGTCAATTTTTCCAACTGATTGCAGTCTATGAATCATCACATTAAGATCCAAGAGATCCAAGGAAAGTTGGCTATTGAATCCAAAATTGGCTGAGTGGCAGGAAGCAGAGGGTGATGATTGAAGGGCATACGTGTAACTGGAAGCCTGCGTCCAGTAGGGTTCCACAAGAATCAGTGTTGGGGCCATTGTTGTTAGTGGTACACAAGTGATTTGCATTCGAATCAGGAGGGTTGATCATTAAGTTTGCAGGTGATAGAAAAATCCGTGGTCTGGTAAATAGTGAAGGCAACAGCATTAGATTACAGGAAGCTATAGATGGACTGGTCAGATGGGCTCATCAGTGGCAAATGGAATTCAATCAAGGGTGAGGTGATCTACTTGAGCAGGACAAACAAGCAAGGGAATACATGATGAATGGTGAGACTCTGGAAAGTACCAAGAATCACAGGGAAAACTGAAAGAACTGCGGATGCTGTAAATCAGGAACAAAAACAAAGTTGCTGAAAAAGCTCAGCAGGTCTGGCAACATCTGTGAAGGAAAAATATTTCAGGTCTGGTGACCCTTCAACTTTTGGGCCCGGAAACGTTAACTCTGTTTTTCCCTTCACAGATGCTGCCAGACCTGCCAAGCTTTTCCAGCAACTTTGTTTGTGTTCAAGATTCACAGGGACTTTGATGTGCATGCTCACCAATCCCCCAAAGCAGCAGAACAGGTGGATAAAATAGTTAAGGTGCCATATGGGATACTTGCCTTTAGTAGCCAAGGCACCGAGTTTGAGAGGGAGGTTATACTGGAATTTTATAAAGCATTGGTTGAGCCATAACTTGAGTACTGTGTGCAGTTCTGGAATCCACATTATGGGAGGGATGTGATTGCACTAGATTGGGTACAGAGGCGATATACCAAGATGTTGCTGGGCTGGAGAATTTTAGTTATAAGGAGATATTGGATAGAATGGGGGGTGTTTTCCTTGGAGCAGCGGAGATTGAGAGGAGACATGATTGAGATGTATGAAGTTATAAGGAGCATAGACTGGTAGTCAGGAAGCAACTTTTTACCTTGGTGGAGGGTTCAATGACCAGGGGCATGGATTTAAGGGGAGGTTCAGGAGGCTTAGAAGGAATGAGAGGAAAACATTTTTCACTGAGGGGGTGGTGGGAATCTGGAACTCACTGCCTGCAAGATTACATATGTTAAATTCGACTGTGTATGTTTAACTTCTATTTAGCTTAGCCCTGGGGGCAAACAAGAGTCTAATTCCTCACCTAACAATCTCAAATACGCCAAGATAAGATGCAAGATAGTGGCCATAAAGAGGAACCAGTGTAATAGCCAGGAATACTGCTTTAGTGATTTATCAAGATTTGAAGTTTTGATTATTTCATTTCACATGAAGAATCTGGGATGGAATTATAGTCAATATGTGCATTTTTCTTCAAAAAGATAATTCACAAGAAGTTTACTAATAAAAAGTCTGCAGAAGTAAACATAAGGCTTTATATATAAATGTCCACAATAACAGGGACCATTAAGCAATTCATTTTTTCTGATGGCCTAACAAAAAACACACCTGTTACAGTAGGAATAATTCCATTGATGTGAACCCAGGATGGCTGCTCAGAATATACTCTTGGAAGAAGTGGTAGATCTGTTTGGTTGACAAGCCTACTGGCGAATATCTGAACAAAGAAGAAGTCGGAGGCCCCACCCTTCTACTTCCTGTGAATACTCAAGAATATAGAAGAAAAAGAGACAAATGGACAGGTAGTGAGGTTTCAAACTGGGAGATTGTAAGGTGCAGTTCTGTCTAGAGCTGTAAGCTAAGATAAAGGTGAACTGTTGAAGTTAGCAGTTCTAGAGAAAGAAAAGCAATACCAAAATCAAGTAAGTTAGCACACACAGTTGGGTGTGTGGTCTCAGAAAACAAAATAGAACGGGGATCGAGCAAATAAATGTTTTAATTTCTTTGTACAATCACTCGCTGCAGGGGTTTAACTTGTCCATATGCATCAGGTCTTATTTGACTAGCATACAACAAAACAAAAAAAAAAAATTGCCAAGGCTGGAGCTCAAACAAAAAACAGCAAATTGCTGGAAAAACCACTACTTCATCACTATGCCTGAAACATTTGTCCCAACTGTAAGAAGCAGAGAAGATAACAATATTTTAAATTGGATTTATACCTGTAGCTATCATGTTTCTAGTCAGTGTTAAACACTGAAGCAGCTAAATTTCAAGTCAAATACAAAACATGGCCAAGAACTTAGAATTACAAGTTAAAACAATAGCCAAGATGGAAGTTTTAGTTCAACAGAGGTCTACAACATAGAAAAAAGGCCCTTTTGAGTCTGCACCGGTCAAAAGCAAGCATTTAACTATTCTAATCCCATTTTCCACCTCTTGCTCCATAGACTGGTATGCCTTAGCATTGCAAGAGCACATCTAAATTTGACTTAAATGTTATGAGGTTTTCTGCCTCTACCACTTACACAGGGCAGTGAGTTCCAGAATCCCACTATGCCTCAGTAAAAAAAAACTTATACACCTCAATCTTCTCTTCCCTCATTGCCCTCACCTACACTTCTGTTCCCTTGCTTTACAGTGCCAAAACGTGAACAATGTAATGAAATTGTAGCAATTGTAATTTTTTTAAAAACAAAATTTCTACAAGGCAATATGTGTCTCTGTGTTTGATCAACTTGTTAAGTCTAATATTCAATATTAAGTCATTCTGTAGTATGAGAATCTGTCTGCAAATTGTTGCATGACAATGTAGAAAAACATTATATTCTCAAAAGCTGGTGCTGTAACTCACCTGTAACACCACTTGGGTACTGGCTGGGGACAACTGTAAATGATGAAGAGGCCCCTCCAAATGGTGCCATACCAGCTGACCCACCAAATGGTGCTATGGTATGCTTGCTGAAATTACCAGATGATCCTTTTGATGCTGGTGACTGTGTTAGCTGGGTGGGATCAGGACCATATTGAGTAATATGTGTACCAACAGTTCCGGTAGCATCACCTGGTCTGTACTTCATAGCCGGCTCTTTGTCCTCCTTGCTCTTTATGCAACCCATGGTTGAAGCTGCAAATAAATAAAAAGTATACGCTGTAAAACCAATATCATACTGGCTTTAAACACCAAATACATAGGCAAAAACAGAACATAGAAATACAACTAATTTAAACATTTTACAACTAACTGAAAGGGGAAAAAAAAAAATCACATGGGGTACAAACAGTGCACTTGCCTGTATCTATAGCAGCAACAATAAAGGATGCAAACGTAAAAAGACTAGACCAATTGGTTTGAGTTGAAGTACATGATAATTAAATTTGAAGTATTTTAATATTTACTGGACAATAAAAAAGCTTCACCATGCTACCAGGCTTTAAGTGTGAAATGCTGAGGCTCAAGTTCTCACATTTCCAAACTTTGGTCACAACAATGAAGAAGGACATCACTAAGACTGATCAATGGTTAGTAAATGTTGGTACATCAGACTAGAGGATCAGGTAAGGGAACCATGTGCAAAACAAGTACTACAGGTAAGGAGGCAAATGGAACTTTGGCATTTATTGCTAAAGGAATAGCGTATAAAAGTAGGAAAATGTTGCTGCAATTGTATAATGCATTGTTGACGCTGCATCTGGAGTATTAAATGGCGGATATGAGATAACAAGGTGTAGAGCTGGATGAAGCAGGCCAAGCAGCATCATAGGAGCAGGACTGCTGTGTTCATCCAAGTCTACACCTTGTTATCTCCTATTAATGGCGGAGGTGGCCCAAGGGGCTGAATTGCCTCCTCTTGCTCCTAAATGATGTGTTATGATTAAAAGGCAAAATACCAATCAATTTTGTAGTAATGTTTCTATTTTTGTGCAAAGAGGTTTTGATTTTGAGAATGTAGCAGGGTTCACGTTGCATTGGTGGTTAGTATTATTTATGAAATTTAAGCTTAATTCTCCCCAACTCCAAAGTAATTTTTAATCTTAAGCAGTCTCACCACTGACTGTGGAATAAGTACGCAGCATTTTATTCTTATAAAAACGGGCACTTTGAACTGATAAAACCTTACGATGGGCAGATTTGTTATGTACATAACATTGAACAAGACCACTTACTAAATTGTACAAAATGGATTCTTCAATATTGACAACTTGACATAAATCTGTCTGAATGCCTTTATTTACCTCAAGAGCTCTTCTTTTACCTTTCGATCTAAGCATCAAACTAAACCTTCAAAATTAGCTGCCCAAGTTTCAGAAGAGAAGTTTTCCTTAATTACTGCTTACCATATTGCAATCTCCAACTGTTTCTGAAGATCAACTAAAATTTTGTTAATTATCAGAGCTTGGGAATGAACTCTTGTCACTTCCTCCTGAAGAGGATACTTGATTGCCCTTTAAGAGAGCAGAATTCAATTGACATAGGAACACTACCAGCTTGTTAAATCAACTTACAAAGAACCGTACAGTAACTTTTCAGTGTTCAGCTAGCTCTGACTTCTGCTAAGACTGAAGCTGATCTTCCTAAAACAAATGCTCAACACCAAGATATGTGACCACTCGAGAAAATAAGACTCAGAAACAAGGAAACCGCAAAAGAAATTCTGAATTAGAAGGAAATCAAAACCAAAAATTGAAACCATTCCAACAGGCTTTGATCTTCACCAAAATGTGACAAATTAAAATTAGTCTGAATTACCAACACCAATCACCAATAAATTCACAAGTTGTAACCTTAAACACTGCTCAACTGCAAAGTCTTTAAGTAATAAAGTCTTAGACTTAGTATAGAACACTTTAGCTACATCTCAAAATCAATTCACCCAAATAAATTACATAGGCAAACATTAAAATTATTTTACATATAAAAAAAAGTTCAAATGAGTTAAATGATAATAATTCTGAAGAGTCATACAGACTCAAAACATTAACTGTTTTTCTATCTCCACAGATGCTGTCAGACCGAATGAGTTTCTTCGGTGTTCTCCCTGCTTGTTTCAGATTTCCAGCATTTGAAGTATTTTGCTTTTATTTAAATGATAACAGACATGTGGCAGCACAGAACTTGAATAGTCCTGAAATAAAAAGACATTTTGTTCAAGCTTTTCATCTTGCATACATCAGGACAATTTGCTAATATTACCTTTGAATTGTTCTGATGGAGTACAAGTCAAAAGGCTTCAGCTAAATGTGTCCTTTTTCAATAATAATTAATGATTATTTTTGTTTTACTGAATGCTGCCCAGGATAACCAGTAGAATTCCCTGCTCTTCAACTATCTTTATGGGACATGTAATGCCCACATGAATAAATGGTCCATGGAGAGTGGGCCTCTGTTTAGAATAACCCTAGAACAGACAGCACCTCCAATGATGCAGCACTTCCTCAGCTTAGATAGCTATCCTGACTTTGGACTTGTGAAAATGTTGCAGGTATTCATCATAATTTTCCTAAAATGACAGCAGCTACTGCACATTAAAGTGGAACTGATAAGGTCTTTGGTCCTTTTAGATTTATATAGTCAACATTTTATGACTTTATAACAATTTCTATGACTATATAATTGTGAAATTTGTTTCCAGTATTGTTCCTCTGTTCCCAGTAGTAACAAGAATAGTCCATTCAGCCTCTCAACTTACCTTTGGCCCATATCCTTTAATACCTGTGCTTAACAAAAATGTTTATCTATCTCACATCTAAAATTAACAACTGATCCAGCATTAACTGCTATGTCTGAAATACAGCTCTATACTTCTACCACTTTGTGTGTCCAAGTGCTTCCTAACATCTCTCCTGAACAGTTTGGTCCTATGTTTTAGGCTGTGCCCTATAGTACTGCTTTCCTTTGGAAAGGAAGTAGGGTCCGACAATTACTGACACTCGTGTAGAGTGCCTGCCCAAAGAAAATTTGAAAGCCACTGCTTTGATGACAAGTTCATGAGTGTCAAGTTCAACAATTCCCCTAACGTTAAAGTCAAATCATTAATGTAAATACAAGAGCAGGCGAGAGAGAGGTTGTTAATCACGAACAATTAAAAGAATTCCAGCCATTTCAAGATAACAGGCTGCAGCACCAGTAAGTGACTTTTTAAACTAACTTTTAGGCAGCTACATGTTAGGCAATTAGACACCGCAATCATTTTAATGGCAAACTCATCAAAAAAATTCAAATCATGTTTCATCTGCAATGGAAAAATTAAAACTTCCACTTTCTTGCAAAAAGAAATTCTTTCCAGGTTATTCTACTGTTAAACAGTACCAGAAAAAAAAAGCATATGGCAGCAAAAGGCACCATTGGTGAGGGAACAGAATGTTCCATTGCCATGCCCATTAAAACTACACGTGAAAGCTATGCAGCCTTGCTTTCCTGATGGCACAAACACTCAAACGCAGGAATACAAGTTTCCCTACTCTTTTAAGGGATTATGGAAAAAAGCATGCAAGTATATTTAACTTTCACCTAGGCTTCACCAGCCTCAGACAGCTGAGATATACATCTCGTTTTTCAGTCAGCTGTTTGAAATTCAAAACACGTTCTTTTCACTTATAAGCTACGGCTGTTGACAGCAAGGTCAACACAGCTGCAGTCTTGGATGAAGTCTCAGAGTGACAAAGAGCAAATTAAATTTCAAAATTGGTTTGGCATAACTTAATTGCAAAACCAGCAATTTAAAAAATGCAATTTAGTGCTTTGATGGGGAAAGTTTTACCTGTAACACCATTTGACAGCATCAACTGATATGGCTATTTGTCAAAATAAGCATTCAAAAAGATTCAACTGTCCTTCATAATGAATGCAATGTGTCTGAAGTTAAAAATTTTTGCAACTCTTCCCATCAATTTTCCAACATCGTTTGCAGCTAAGGTGAACTTTTGGTAGTTAAAGCACTTTATTTAGAAGATACTAGTCTTTAAAAGGTTTAAATTCAATCCAAAATAATTTCAGCACTCTCTAAATAGACAGGTAGTCAAGGGGCAACAAAGAGGTGTGGAGGAACAAGGTGGGAAGAGGCCAAAAGAATAGCTTTTCCACAACTTAATTCACACTTATGTCAATCTACTGGTAACTGTGCTTAGCCATGGCTGTCATACTTAATTCAAGGAAATTCAGGTATGATTGGTTTTTGAAATTGTAGACAATCGCGAGTTAGCAACCTAACTCTCAATACATTGGATTAGTTGTTACTGTTTGATGCATGATATGATTTTATTTAATAAGAGCTTCTGAATACAAATGGAGTAAAGTATTTAATTGAAAATAATAAGGAGTAAGCAATTATGACACTTTGTACCTTTTGCAAACATTTAGTTTGGTTACTCCTGGTCCACTACCAGGATTGACAACACTTACGACTTTTCAAGATAGTAATGCCAAAAAACAGGTGCAGACTGGAAGAATGAGATGTTGACCCTGAGAAAAAACATTTCACAACAAGTTGTACTTTGTATCCTTCATTGTGAACTGTTACTGTATTTTCCAATTCTCAATAACCATTTTGTACTGCCCAATAACTTTGTAACAACATTGTAGCTACACAGTGTAAATAAAAAGTACACACCAAGCAGTAATCTGCAAGGTCAACTGACGTTTTCAAATGCAAAATTACATTTTACTACACGTTGGATGTCTAAAAACCTCGAACTGACTGAAAACATGGCATGTTTGAAAATACTGGCATGAGAAATACTTTGCTTTCATAAATACTGAGCCTGTTAAATGATAATTATATCCAAAATAACGATAGCTAGTGAACTAAATTAACAATACAATGTCCTAGTTTTTTCCTCTTGCATCCTCTGTTCTCAACTCCCAGTACAAGGAAAGCATGTGAATGAAAAAGCTATTCTTGGATTGATGAGGATGAAATAAGGATACATGATTTTATGTCCAAACTGTGGGAAACCCTGAAAATCTGCGCACAGTCTCTTTTCCAAAGATGACAGTCTTGACATCAAACCTGTGAACGTAGCAGTTTTTCTATTTTTAAAATAGAGGCATTTATACCAAGTAAGTATAACAAGATTTAACAATGTCATATTGCACTCATTTCTTCATCTAAACTTAAAAACGTTCTCATTCTGCAACAAGAATTATTGCTGACCTCATTTCCTCAGCTGTAGATAATGACATGTTACATGGAACATCTAACCAAACTTACCACAAGCCAAAAGAATTAAAAAACAATTCTGTATTTTTCAGCACACTCCTCAACCCATCAAGATGAAAGTAAAGACAAATGTCCTGATCAAGGACCTTCTGAATGGATGCTGTTCTAGCTTCCTAGACAGAAGGCTCACTGTCTTTCCCATGTCCGTGATATGCTCCATCTCACCGCCAGTGTCAAGAAAACTAATCATGGGACAAGGTGTTGTATCTGTATCTGTGAACAGACTCAACAACACCATTTGAAACAGCAATCTTGGAGTTATGGTGTCAGCCAACTTGTTTCTTGATAAAGAACTCAGTATACACATTGGAAAGGCAGGCATCAACTTTGGCAACTAGCAAAACAAGCATGAAAAAGCAACGAACTACCCCACAGTCCTGAAGAAGAGTCATACCAAACTTGAAACATTATCTCTTTTTCTCTCTCTCTCTCCAGAGATGCTGCCAGACCCAAGTTTCTTCAGCATTCCGGTGTTTGTTTCAGATATCCAATGTCCGCAGTATTTTGCTTTTATCAAACTGCCCCATAGGACCAAGTGCTTATCCACAAGGCCTGTATTCTCAACATGATATACAGTATTGAATTAATACCAGCCTTAGATAAGAGGTAGCTTCCCAGGTGAGGGGAAAGTTCCAAGTTTGAGAGGATTTCTCTGTTAATCTTAATGGAGGAACAAACGAGAACTTGACCCGCTAAGAATTAGTAAATGATTTGCGTCTTAAACTTGAAACCAATTCTTCAGAATGCTTCTGCGAAAGCATTAAGCAAGGCTTGAAGATTCTCTTCCCAAGCAGCAGAGATGACATTAGTATCTGCATACCCAGTTCCACAAGTGAGACCGGCGCTATTTTGTTAGATTTCAATAGGTTTGAGGTTGAAAAGTTTTCTGTCATCCTGTAAACATGCGAAGTTCACACCACGGAGGTTCTTGACAAGAAGAATGGCGGCGATGAGGATGGAGAAAAGAATGGAGGCGATGACATCATTGTTTGACACATCTTAACCTCAAAGGATTCTGTCATATTACCAGCAATAACGACCACGAACAACACATGGTCTTGGAGGAGATGGGGGATGCTGAAGAAGTTCACTTGACAGCGACCTTTGACAGGGCCTTCCATAGCACTTTCCGAGTTACTGAGTCAAAACCCTTGCTCAGATCAATGAAGGCCATATAGAGTGTTGGCGTTGTTTCTGGCATCTCTCGGAGTTGCAGAGTGAAAATCATGCCCACAGTTCCATGGTTTGGTCCAAAGCCACAACGACTTTCTGAAAGGATTTCCTCAGACTGGGAGAAGGCACTTATCTAGTATTTGGGCAATGAACTTCCTGGCAACGGAGAGTAGGGAGATGCCTCAGTAGTTTCCACAGTCCACTCAGTCTTCTTTCTTGAAGATGGTGGTGATAGTAGCATCCTGAGATCAACAGGGATTTCTTCTTCATCCCAGATTTTCAGGAACAGTTAATAGAGATGATAGGCAAGCACTGTTCCTCCAAGTCTGAAAATCTTTGCTAGAATCTCAACTACTCCTGCAGCTTTTCCATTCTTCATGTGTTTAATGGCGGCTTCAACTTCTGCCACACTAGTTGGGAGTCAAAGATCACCTTGATGGGGAAGCTGGGGGATTTCCTCAAATATGTCCTCATCACCAACGGTATTGTAGTTTCTGAGTTCTTTGAAGTGCTTGCTCCATCAGACACTGACGTTTTCTCTGTCTCTCAAAAGGGTTCTATCAACTTACATCCAAGACAAAAAGTTGTTTTTCACCTAAACTTTGAAACTATTCTGATTCCAGTGCACCAAGCATTATTATTACATAATTTCCCAAGCCGTAGATGATAGCACATTACAAGGAGCAACTTACTAGAAATGTTATTACCAGAGTCGATAAATTCCATCTCTGGTGTCCAGGATGCATTTTTAGTATTGCGTGGAAAGACAAAGGATTTCTTTATGGATGGCTTTAAGTTCAAACAAGGTGAGCATGCTGGTGAAAATTAAGGAAAGAGATTTTTCTGGCTTGGGCATGTATACAGGAAGGAAGATGACTGTATCCCCAAAAATGTGTTATACAGGGCAGTTGTCTCTGCCAGGAGACCACCAGGGTGCTCAAAGCTTCAATTCAAGGAGCTGTCAAAACTGACATGCAAGTATTTAGACATTAGTCATGTTAAGGGGGTAAATCAAGCTGACGATCAGTACAAATTGCAACATGAATGCTGAACAGGAGATTGCCAGCACATGGTTTTAGAAGGTCCAAAGCAGATACCAGCCCTGAAAGCAAACTGTCAGAAATTACCCTGCACTACGCGCAAGAGATATCATGATGTGTCCATTTGTGACAGACTTTGCCTTTCTAGAATTGATTTGCTCAGTCATTAAAAGTGCAGTAGATGATCTCATCCAATCTAATTGAAGTTCTGGGGCTGCATTCCCATGATGACTCTCAGATGGAAGGATGACAGCTGGTCAATCACTTATGTTAGACATGATTTTGGCTGTAGGCTATTAACTTTAGGATACTTGATCCCCAAACATTGTGCAACTTTCAACCAGTGCCAACAGATTCTATATGATCTTTGTGAGCAGTGTAGTGATTTTATACAGTTCATTAGGTGTCACAACAATGAAAATATTTGTACATTGACAATTAGCTAAAGCAGTCAGCATGGTCTGATTATATCATAGAGATCTTAATGAAGGCTTCGGCCCTACTGTACCTCAAAAGTATGGATAAACTTCAGAATCAAATAAGCACATAGCTATTCAGCAGCAAAGACCTACTAGAACCAGAAATAACTTCACTAAAATATTGTAACATTTTTAAAAAAGAAAATGTTTGCACTTTGGTGCAAAAAACTTTGGTGTAACCAATGGTTAGATTTTACAATACAAAACTAACAAATAAAATTGATACAAAATTGGCTGAGTGATAGAAAACACAATAATGGTCAACGGACATTTTTCAGGCTAAAGGTAGGTTTGTAGTGGAGTTCTGGAGGGATTGGTATTGGAACCCTTGCTTTTCCTGATGTGTGTTAATGATCTGGATCTTGGCATGCAGGTAACAATTTCCAAGTCTGCGGATGACACTAAACTTTGAAGAACTGTAAACTGAGGATGGGTGGATACATCGATGACACTGTCACCATATCACTATTTCCATTTATTTCTGTGAGAAATGTAACCACATTTTAAAATTTAAAAAAGCTTGAAAAATCACAAATTAATCCCTGACAAATTTCTTTGCTTCCTAATTGATGTGTGAATCTCTCTTGAAAATTAAAACTGACCACCTTTGGGAAAAGTCTGAAAGCCTGAGGAAATTAGAAATTAATTACATGCTCCAGCCAATTCAATTGACACCACTGGAATTCCACTTGGATTATGCTTAGTTACCATACTGCCGGTTGTCCCAGAGTGTTGCCAATTTGTACGACTGTTACACTTATCTCCTCACCATATGGTTGAATCAGTTTTCTCAAACAAGTTCAATTTTAAATTCTCCCAAGCAATGCAATATTGTTCAACCCTTTCTGATGAAGGGTTTAGGCCCGAAACGTCAAGTTTTCCTGCTCCTATGATGCTGCTTGACCTGCTGTGTTCATCCAGCCCCATGCTTGTTATCTCCAATATTGTTCAATCTTTCTTTGTAAAGTAAACCCTTCATCGCAGGAATGAGTCAAGTCAGCAGACATGAAACACACACACAGTTTTAGTGGAACAGACCCCATTACACTTTGAATACCTTACGTTATTGACTTAGAATCCTGGATATTCCAATCGACACAAGGCATAAAGAGGGTATAACCACTTTACACAAAAAAAAGGGCAGTAACACTGGATGTCTTATCAGTTATAGTTTTTAAGTTATATTGGAGGAGCAAAGGATTCTTCAGACACATCATGGTGGAGAAAGATTTTTAGCTGTCACATCCTCACTGGCCACATGCAAAAAGTAGTGCAAATTGTTAGGAGGCTGATGCAGGTTAGAGGATGAAGGGTCTAGGCCCGAAACGTCAAGCTTTCCTGCTCCTATGATGCTGCTTGGCCTGCCGTGTTCATCCAGCTCCACACCTTGTTATCTCAGGTTAGAGGAGTGATGTTTTCTCTATGGAACCAGCCAGTGGATTCTAGTGGAAAAGTATAACAGACTTTCTTACAACCAGGTCCACTGCAGAAGGCCACAAGAGTCATGCATTGAAAATGCGGAACTACTTTTGGCAAAGCATCTTAAACTTTAACTTCTTATTTGAAAGATTAAGTACACTGGAAGAATGCATTTAATTTTTAGATCTATTTCTATTTTCTTTGCATCTGTTTAAGCTAGCAGACATTCACCATGATAGATGTACAAGGTCATTATTCAGCATTAATGTCAGAGATCTACAGCACAGAAAAAGGCCCTTTGGCCCATTAGGGGTCCACCAGTCAAAAACAACCGCCTAATTATTCCAATCCCATTTTCCAGCACTTAGGCAATAGCCTTGAGCCTCATAAATGTACATCTGAATACTTCTCACATGTTACAAGGGCTTCTAAACCCTCAACCCATTACTTTGACCCTGTCTTCAGTTACTGATCCCTTCATCAAGAAGTTACTTTACCATCTTCCCTATCATAGTTTTATGTTTTATGTATGATTCACCACTGTTTAAACTTGTTCACCTGCTGCAAATCTATTTGACCAATATCCAGAGGGACTACAATTTCCACCAGTTCCCTGGCCAATGGGAATTGCCAATTTGAAACAGCATTCACATGTCAACATGGACTCTCAAGAGCATCAAAATCATCAGCATCGAAGCATTTCTGCTCACTATTTGTAGACTGAAATCCATTTGTCCAATATTTAAATTTTTGACCTCCCAAGGGCTTCACCAATTCTAAAACTAGCTTCCTCCACCCTTATAGCTATTTGAAAAATTAATCATCCTCCAACTCTTGCGTACAACCTTCCGTTCTTTCTACCATTAATAGCTGAACTTTCAGTGTATGGGCATCAGACTCGAATTCTTACTTTAAGCCCCAAGTTAACATCATTTGACTAGATATTTACCTTTAAATCATCATGGCTTGACGTCGATTTCTGTGTTTTTATAGAGCCACAAGACTCTGTGTTCATGGTGCTCCTTAACTTCCTCAAGAGAATGAAATTGAGATTGTTTTTCCTGACACAAAGGTAGTAAAGTAAGTTGAGAGTTGTAAAGAGGACACAACCTATCGTATTGTAGTTTCCTTAAGTGAGTGGGTAATGGTCTGACAAATACTACTTAATAGGGGAAATGTGAAATTCCCCATTTTGGCAGGATGAATTTAAAAAAAGCATATTTAAGTGGTGCGAAACTGCAGAGCTCTGACATGAGGAAGGATCCGGGTGTCCTCGCAATTGCAAAAGGTTAGTATGCAGGTACAGCAAGTAATTAGAAAAGCTAATAAAATGTTATCACTTATCGCAGGGAAATACAGTACAGAAGCAGGGATGTTATGCTACAATTATACAGGACACTTGAGAGACCACATCAAGGATACTGTGTGCAGCACTGGGTTCCTTAATAAGCACTTCAGGTGAGGCTTAATGGATTAATAGCTGGAATGGACTGGATGTCTGAGGACGGGCTAGGTTTGTCTCTGCTGGAGTTTAGAAGAGTAAGATTGGCCTTGATTGAACCATAATAAATATCCCCATTTTTCATAAAAGCCGAAAGAGCTGTGGATGCTGTGAATCAGGAATAAAAAGAGAAGCTCAGTAGGTCTGGCAGCATCTGTGAAGAATCTGTGAAAAACTCTTTTCCTTCACAGGTGCTGCCAGACCTGCTGATCTTTTCCAGCAACTTTGTTTTTATCCCTATTTTTTATATCCCATTTACTCCTTTAATCACTTACATTACCTGCACACTCACTTTCTGTGATTCATGTACCATAACACAAAGTTCACTTTAGACCTCAGTTGTGCAATCTCTCCCCATTTAAGTAAAACATTAGTGGGTTTAGAAAAGTGAAGTGGATAAATGCAGATTTTCCTGCTTTGCATTGTCAAATTTTCACCTATTTATTGAACATATTGGTAACCCCATGCAGACTCTTGGCACTCACTTCCCAACTTACTTTCCCACCTGTCTGAGGTATAGATAATTTGGCACCTATTTATTAGCTTTTTCATCCAAGTCATTTAAAAAAATTGTAAAGAGGGAGGCTCCAGCATGGATCTCTGTGGCATTCTACTTGTCACATCTTGCCAACTCAAAACATACTATAAAAACTGAAAGAACTGCGGCTGCTGTAAATCAGGAACAAAAACAGAAGTTGCTGGAAAAGCTCAGAAGGTCTGGCAGCATCTGTGAAGAAAAAAAAAAATCAGACTGAACGTTTTGGGTCCAGTGGCAAAGATACCATAACTCTTCCACATTGTCTGTTTCCTGTTAACTAACCAATTCTACATCCATGCTGAGATAACAAGGTATAGAGCTGGATGAACACAGCAGGCCAAGCAGCATCAGAGGAGCAGGAAAGCTGATGTTTCGGGCTTAGACCCTTCTTCAGAAATAGGCCCGAAACGTCAGCTTTCCTGCTCCTCTGATGCAGCTTGGCCTGCTGTGTTCATCCAGCTCTACACCTTGTTATCTCAGATTCTCCAGCATCTGCAGTTCCTACTATCTCTATATCCATGCTATTAGTTTACCCCTACTGCATGAACTCGTTTTGTGATAGTAGCCTTTGGTGGCACCCAATCAAATAGCTTCCAGAAATCTAAGTAACATTAGCATATAATCCAAATGGTTAAAATACTGCTTGATTGAAGAATGTTTGAATGATACATCAAAGAACACAAAGGTTTAAAACAGGAACAAAAACAGAAGATGCTGGAAAAGCTTAGTATATCTGGTAACATCTGTGAAGAAAAAATTTAGAATTAATGTTTTGGGTCCGGTGACCCTTTCTCAGAACTGATGGTAGCCAAGAAAATGTCGGTTTACATGCAGAAAATAGGGAGGGGAATGCTGTCGGGAGTAAATGATAGGATAGAGCCTGAAGGCAGAGAAGAGCAGTTGGATAGACAAAGGAGTTGATAACGATCTGGCTGGAGGGGATTGTTGCTAATGGAGACTGTTAGTGACTAATAATAGGTAGTGTGTAATAGCAGGCCGTGTGATAACAAGGCCCGGTGTATGGGGTAGGGGGGCTAGGACACGGTGATCCATGGAGAGTTTAGGCCCTAAAATTATTGAACTCGATATTCAGTCCAGAGGGCTGCAGGGTCCCCAAGCGGAAAATGAGGTGCTGTTCTTCCAGCTTGCGCTGAGCTTTGCTGGAACACACAGATGTTGGCCAGGGAACAGGGTGGTGTGTTAAACTGGCAGGTAACAGGTAGTTCAGGGTCTTTTTTGCGAGTAGAACGTAGATGTTCTGCAAAGCGGTCACCCAGTCTACGCTTCGTTTCCCCAGTGTAGAAGAGACCACATTCTGAGCAGCGAATGCAATAGACTATACTGGGGGAAGTGCAGGTAAAGTGCTGCTTCACCTGGAAGGTATGTTTGGGCCGTTGGATAGTGGGGGGTGGAACAGGTGCCCATTTACCTCCTCCCTCCCCATTATCTAAGGGCCCAAACATACTTTCCAGGTGAAGCAGCACTTTACCTGCACTTTCCCCTGCAGCCCTCCGGACTCAATGTTGAGTTCAATAATTTTAGGGCTTAAACTCTCCATGGGTCACCATGTTCTAGCCCTTACACCAGGCCTTGTTATCACATAGCCTGCTATTACACACTACCTATTATTAGTCACTAACAGTCTCCATTAACAACAAATTTACCCTCCAGCCAGATCGTTATCAGCTCCCTTGCCGATCCAACTGCTCTCCTTGTCTTTGGGCTCTATCCTATCATTTATTCCCTACCCCACCCCACCTCCCTATTTTCTGCATATAAACTGACGTTTTCCCAGCTACCATCAGTCCTGAGGAAGGGTCACTGGACCCGAAATGTTAACTCTGTTTTCTCCTCCTGATGCTGCCAGACCTGCTGAGCTTTTCCAGCAACTTCTGTTTTTATTCCTGATTTGCAGTTCTTTCGGTTTTTATTAAAATTTAAAATATATTGTTTTATAAAAGGTATTCTAAAAAAGGTATTAAAAAGTAATACACTTTAATATTTCCTGTCAAGAAACCATTTTTGACCTTGATTTAACTTGGGGATTCTGGCAGCAATGAAAAATCTTTCTAGTTTGACAGTCAGAATAGGATCCATCTAAGCCAGATTGCACAAGCATTTTTAATCACTGCTAGAAATTCAACCATTGCTTTATTTGAAGTTGAAAATGTAAATTGGACAGAAAGCAAAAGTAAAAGAAATTATACGAGACATGAATCGGATAATTAGGGCAGTGTTTGGGGCACTTGCTTTCATCTGTCATGGTTTGGGGTACAAGAGCAAGGAGGTAATGTTGGAGTTGTATAGAGCATTGGTCAGGCCACAACTGGAGCATTGTGTGCACTTCTGGTCACCGCCCAGGAAGGATATGGTAGCACTATACGGGCTGCAGAGGATGTTCACCAGGATATTGCCTGGGATGGAGAAATTGAGCTTGCATTGTTTTCTTTAGAGCAGAGATATGGAGGCGGTGGGGGGAGATAAGATTACGAGGGGTACGGACAGGGCGAATAGAGGACCAGCTGTTCCTCTTGGTTGGGGGGGGTCAATCATGATAGGGCATAGTTTTAGGGTAAGGGGTAGGAGATTCAGAGGAGGTTTGAGGAAAACAAACTTTTTCACTTGGTGGGTGGGGGGAGTCTGGAATGGACTGCCTGGGAAGGTAGTCAAAATCAGAAGTCAACTACACGAGATTATCGTCCAACATAGAACATAGAACATAGAACATAGAACAATACAGCGCAGAACAGGCCCTTCGGCCCTCAATGTTGCGCCGACCTGTGAACTAATCTAAGCCCATTCCCCTACACTATCCTATCATCCTCCATATGCTTATCCAAGGACTGTTTAAATGCCCCTAATGTGGCTGAGTTAACTACATTGGTAAGCAGGGCATTCTACACCCTTACCACTCTCCGAGTAAAGAACCTGCCTCTGACATCTGTCTTAAATCTATCACCCCTTAATTTGCAGCTATGCCCCCTCGTACTAGCCGACGTCATCATCCTAGGAAAAAAACTCTCACTGTCCACCCTATCTAATCCTCTGATCAATTTGTAGGTCTCTATTAAATCCCCTCTTAGCCTTCTTCTCTCCAATGAGAACAGACCCAAGTCCCTCAGCCTTTCCTCATAAGACCTTCGCTCCAGACCAGACAACATCCTGGTAAATCTCCTCTGCACCTTTTCCAATGCTTTCACATCCTTCCTGTAATGGGGCGACCAGAACTGTACGCAATATTCCAAGTGAGGCCACACTAGCGTTTTGTACAGTTGCAGCATGACATCACGGCTCCGGAACTCAATCCCTCTACCAATGAAACCTAACACGCCGTATGCCTTCTTAACAGCACTATCAACCTGGGTGGCACCTTTCAGGGACCTATGTACCTGGACACCAACATCCCTCTGCACATCCACACTACCAAGAATCTTTCCATTGACCCAGTATTCTGCATTCCTATTATTCTTCCCAAAGTGCATCACCTCACATTTGTCTGCATTGAACTCCATCTGCCACCTTTCAGCCCAATTCTGCAGTTTATCCAAGTCTCCCTGCAACCTGCAACATTCTTCCACACTGTCCACCACTCCACCGACTTTAGTGTCATCTGCAAATTTACTAACCCATCCACCTATGTCTGCGTCCAAGTCATTTATAAAAATGACAAACAGCAGTGGTGCCAAAACAGATCCTTGTGGCACACCACTAGTAACCGGACTCCAGGCTGAATATTTTCCATCAACCACCACTCATTGCCTTCTTTCAGAAAGCCAGTTTCTAATCCAAACTGCTAAATCTCCCTCAATCCCATGCCTCCGCATTTTCTCCAATAGCCTACCATGTGGAACCTTATCAAAGGCTTTACTGAAGTCCATGTACACCACGTCAACTGCCCTACCCTCATCCACATGCTTGGTCACCTTCTCAAAAAACTCAATGAGGTTTGTGAGACACGACCTGCCCTTGACGAATCCATGTTGACTATATTTATTTGGAATCACAAGCTTTCAGAGTGTAGCACCTTTGTCAGGTGAAGAGAGAGGCTGGAAACGTTACAACTTAAAAGAAATTGGATGAGTACTTCAAATATCATAACATTCAAGGACATGGGACAAGTGCAGGAAATTGGAATTTTATTGGGAGTTATGTCGGTGCTGACTTGATAGGCCGAAGTGCTGTTTCTGCAATTGCTGAATCTGTGATTATGAATTATACAGCCAGAGCCTCGGAGGTACAGTTTCAAGATACATATTTAATCAAAAACTTGGATGCACTAGAACATATTTAATTCAAGCTTTTCAAGCATGCTGCAAATCTTAAAGAATTTTAGTAAAATGTTGATTAAACAAAGATACACTGAAATATAATGGTCTAGATCTTTCAGGAGAGATAATGCCTCTTTTTACAGCTCTGGCTATCGTTCGGGTAAGTTTTAAAAGTTTCATCTTTTAATAAGTAAGTATCAGTCTGTAAATGGGCAAGTGATTAAACTGGTTGGCGAGTGACCTGAGTGAGGTATATTTAAATCAGTGGGGAGGTGGGGCTTGCTCACTAAAACTTTACACTTCTCAGGCAATTCCCATGCTTCGGGGCATGTGTTAGAAAATGCGCATCAGCATCCTGCCTATGTCCCAACTCTGACAATCTGGAGACTGGGAGATTTGGGCTACCAAGCAGTTTCTGCTGTAGATGATGTTATAATAATTAAGAAAGTAAATCAACATAAGGACATTCATAGAATCCCAACAGTGTGGAAGCCCATTGAGTCCACACTGCCCTTTTGAAGAGCATCCCACCCAGATCCAAACCCCCTCTACCCTATCCCTGTAACCCTGAACATCGCATGGCTATTCCAGCTAACAGGCACATCTGGGACACTATGGGCAATTTAGCATGTCCACTACACCTAACTTGCACATTTTTGGACTGTGGGAGGAAACTGGAGCACCCGGAGGAAATGCACAGAAACACGGGGAAGAGTGTGCAAACTCCACACAGGTGCCCAAGGTTGGAATCGAACCCGGGTCCCCGGTGCTGTGAGGCAGCAATGCTAACTGCTGAGCCACTGCACTGCCTGCCATTGTGTAGCATCCTAATAATTCACTTGTCTCCTGATGTTTTGAATGAGGTGCAGTGCTCAAAATACATGAGGATGGTGATTAAATTTGTTCTCAATACACCCTAAATTTCCCAGGAAAATTCAATCATTGGGGAGGCAATCGGAAAGAAATCTCATGTGAGAGATGGACAGAATCTAATGAGGTCTTGCTCTTCCAGAGATTCTCTCTCTCCCACCCTGGCTGCACCTTGAGAGACAGAATCTCTGACTAGAGGTGCAGCCAGAGTGGGAGGGAGAGAGAAAGAAGTGATTGTGGTAGGACTCACAAGCTGAAGGAGAATTTATACGGGTCAGAGCAGGCCTGTGAGCTGTCATTCAGCCTAATAGAGAGGTGTGCATCCACTGTTCCGTCTCAGGTTTCAACAAGGAGGGAGGAAGCGGAGTGAATCCTGACAGGATTGAACCATCTTACTCGTTGGGGAGGCCCAGCACTGCATGGACAGAAGGTTAGTTCAGGATATTCACCTCCATCTCGGCTTGCTTCCTAGACAACCATTTGTTTGAAATGGAATTCAGGGAACTCTCCAATTCCTTGTTCACGCGGCTGCAGGTGGCCAGGAGCTGGGAGCCAGAAGACCCAATAGTTGTCAATGCTCTAACAGCAACAACAGCTTCAAGCCGAGATGTCACAGTCGGAGGCTTAGGGCCACAGCTGAGTTAGAAAGTGGTGGACATTGGTGGCTGGTCCAGTTTTAAGGGAGGTATTTTTCAAACCCTGATGTCAAAGGAAAGGTAATGAAAAGACCAATTTTTTTTTTGTCCTGGGTATTTAAAATTAATTACTTTCCAATTTTCTTCCCTTCATCTCTCTCTTTCCTCTACTGACTCATTGACGGTGGATGACACTGACGGATGACACGTCCTAATAGATGCATTGGTGTTAACTTTCTAAAATTTATTAGATCCTGGAAAGATTTCATAAGGCTGAGTAGCAGCAAACATAACTGCTCTATTCAAGAGGGGAAAAAGAGATAGAATATGGGAAACTATAGGGTGTTTTAGTTGGTTGTCAGTTGTTGGGGGAAGATATTAGAATGGATTAAGGTGGTGACAACTGGACTCACGGATAAAAAAATTCAAGGTTAGTGGGAGCAGGTTTGCGAAAGGGAAATCACGTTTAACCAATTTACTGGAATCCCTGGAGGAATGACATGTGCTGTGGTTAGAGGGGACTCCGTTGATGTACTCAGTCATATTCTAGAAGGCATCTGACTATGTTCCACATAAAAGATTGTTGAATAAAGTAGGATATCACGGTGGAGATGGTAAATACTAACATGGATAAAAGATTGGCTGGCTGGCAGAAAACAAAGTATAAACGGATCTTTTTCAAATTAGCAAGACGTGATGATTGCAGTCCTGCAGGGCTCTGTGCCATGGCCTCAACTTTTTACAATTTATATCAATTACTTAGAAGAAGGGTTTAAAAGCCGGATGACACAAAGATGGATTGTGAAGTATATTGTGAAGATGATACAACAAGGATATAGTCTGATCTCAACGGATTTCATGATTGAGCAGAAGCCTGGAACATAAGGGGAGAAAGTGAGATGTTGGTCACTTTGGCACAAACAGTAAAAGAAAAACTTATTTGAATGGAGAATGACTGCAGAGGGACCTGGGTGTTCTACTGCATGAGTCACAGAAAGTTAGTATGTAGGTACAGTAACCGATTAAGGTGGCTAATGAAATGCTATCCTTTATTAGGAAAGGAATTGAACGTAAAATTAGGGATCTTTACGTTTCAATTACTCAGGGAATTAGTGAAACTACGTACCGAATACTCTGTGCTGTTTTTGTTGTCCTATTTAAAGGAAGGATTTAAATATGTTGGGGGTGGTTCAAAGATTTACAGGATTGGTACTTGGAATGAGGAGCATGTCTAATGAGGAAAGATTAGACGGGCTGGTCCTTTTCTCACTGGAGTTTTGAAGAGCGAGAAGTGATTTGATTGAAATATGAGAACCTGAATGGTTTTGACAAGGTGGACATGAAAATGAGGCTAAATGCTACAGAAGAGTCCCCAGGGCTAGGGGCTGCTACTTCAAAATTAAGAGTGATTATCTTAGGACAAAGATGTTGTGAATTTATTTTTCACTCAAAGGGTGCGCAACTTTGGAACATTCTGCCTCAGAAGGTAGTAGAAGTGGAGCCTTTGAATATTTTTAAGGCAGAAGTAGACTGATTCCTTGCTGAACAAGAATTTAAGTTAATGACGGTCAGGACAGTTCAGATTCAGGTCAGCCATAATCTATCTAAATGGTGAAGTGAGTACAAAGGGCTAAACTCCTGCACATAAACCCACTTTCTGATGAGACTGTGTATATTGGAGGTTGATGAATAATTTTGTTTTCCCACCCCTTCTTCAATAAACTGAAATGTGAAATATTTGTTGCACATCACAGAAGTTAATGGGAGTACTTTCCTGTTCAAGGTAATCAGTTCAAACAAATCAAATTAGAAACCTTGAATGCACTGCACTTGAGACTGGACTTAGCATAGCAAGAGGTGGCAACTTATTCCATTTTTGGCTCCGAAATGTTGAAATACGAACCTGCAGAATGCAGGCTGCAAAAGTGCCAAAACATTTGTCCTCACAAATCTGCTTTTCCTGCAAAAAGACAATGCACAGACAAGTAGATACTGCCTTGTTAGATAATTTTGGATGCCAACAAAATTTGATCTGTTTGAACAAGTACATGCACAGGCACGCAAACAATCATAAAACCAAGAACTGCAGTTGCTGGAGATCTGAAACAAACAAAAATAGAAATTTCTGGAGAAACTCAGCAGATCTGGCAGCATGTGTTAAGTCCAGTGACCCTTCTTCAGAGCTGCAAGCTATCATATCTCTCAATCAAGTGAAATTTCCCTTTCTGTTAGCTGTGAACTCCACCAGCAGTGGCCATTACATTTTCTAAACACACCTTACAAAGCAGCATGTAGAAAGTCTAAATTGGAAAACGTTAATAATAACATTTCAGCAGACCAGAGAGCACCAGTTTAGGACTATAAATGTTGCATACCAGATATATCAGAATAAGTGTCTTTAAATAAATATTTTCATCAGAATAAAGTTCAAAGTAAACTGAGGTACAATCTTGAAAATACACTTTGGGATAACACCATACTGGTATTAAATTAGTTGATTAGAAATCCTGCCCCAATCCAGCTTAATTTAAATGGGTTAACATTTCCAATAAATTACAGAGAAACTTATCAATAATCGCATTAATAAACTTTTCCAAATCATTCTAAGAAGTCATATTATACTTGAAATGTCAACTGTTGCTTTCTCCACAGATGCCGCAGAACACCGATTTTCTTGGGACTGCTTTCACAAGCCTCAAAATATTTTAACACGGTAACTTGTACATTGCAGCTTCATTTTACTAAACCAACACAAGCAGCAAGAAAGCCTTAACAGGGAAAAGTCAGGAGATAGCTCAGGTAAAATCAAATTACACCACCAGAGGGGTTAAATGTAGGATATACAAACCCAGAACTCCGTTGATGATGAAAAAGGTAGAGAGGAAGATGAGGCAGAAATAGTGCGTTCATAAACTGGCTGGAAAAAAGGAGTCAGAGGAATTGAAAAAGAAAGAATATATGAGTAGATACTAGCAGTTAGCAGAAGAGGGAACTTCAACAGGCATATAAATAGGGAAAGGATGGTAGTGCAAGGAGGGGGAAGCTGAGCAGGATCCAAAAAGAGGTATTATGCATAGAGGAAGGAGGCATGGTTGATGTACTCAAATTTTTAAGCATTTACACTGAAGGTACTGCTGCTTGAAATAGAGATGGTGTTGTCAATAAAGGCCAAAGCTGCAAATTGTGCCCAGTCCCCTTCCAATGCATGCAACCTGGTGTTTGGCACCTTGTATAGCCCTACCTACCAAGTTTCATCTTTTCGTCACTAACTCTTTCCCTCTTGCTTAACAATCCACTTTTGCATGCCTTTTGGTGGATGGTATCTTTCTTCCCTGTCCCCAACACAGAGCGAGAGCGAGAAAAAAAGATGTGCCCGAGTTTGAACAGAGTTAAGAAGTTTCAGAAGTACTGGTCACAATTTTCTAATCATCTGGAGATATGGCAGTGGTGCCAGATGACTGAAGAATTTTAGCTGATAACAGTTGTTCTAAAAAGGGTATCAGGAAAAGCCCAACAATTGCTGGATAGTCAGTTTAACTTGGTGAGAAGTCTTGTAGAAAATTCAAGAAAAAAAATTAAGTTACTTGGTTAACTATGGATTAAAGGAAGGCATGTAGTGTTTAATTAATCTGATTGAAGATTTTTTCGTGAGCATTGTGATTGATGTGATATTCTTAGACTTCTAAAGGCTTATGATAAAATACTGCAACAGACTTGTCAGCAAACTTGAAGCCAAAGGGACAAAATGGACAGTGGCCACAGATACAAAATTGGCTGAACACAGAAAACAGTTGCAGCTGCTCTGTGCAAGTATTTCATGCTGCTAGGAAGGGGCTTACAGAATTTTGTCCACATGACAATGACGATTGGAGCTATATCTCCAAGTCAATATGGCGCGTGGCTTGGAGAGCTTGGAAGTGTTAGCATTTTTACGGATTATGTGACAGAAGTCATGGTTTCGGGGAGGTGCTTTTGTGGAGGCATAGTAAATACTTAAGGCCATCATAACATGTAATGTAGACAACCAAACTTGGATGACGTCTGTCTTCTGGTGTTATTGGAGTTCTAGTCATCCTGGCAGGTGAAGGGTATTCCTTCACATTTCTTGTACCTTGTAGATTGTAGACAAGTTTATGGAGCCAGGAGAGCTCCTCAGCCGAGAATTCCTGTCCTCTGACCTGCTCTTTGTAATACTGTAAATACATGGCTGATTTTTGTTTTCGGTTTTTCCTCAATGGTAACCTCCAGGGTGTTGACAGTGGGGGAATTCAGGAAGAATAATGCCACTGAATGTAAAGGGGAGATGGGTCAGATTCTTCCTCGTTGGAGATGGCCATTGCCTAGCTTTTGTGATACACAATTGTTTCTTGCCCCAGATCAGCTGAAATCTAAATGCTGTCCACATCATGCTCAATTATTTCACTATTTGAAGAACGGCACATGGCGCTGAAAGCTGGGCTATCAGCAATGGCAGAGCAGATTCAGTGGTCTGAATGGCTGACTTCTGTTCCTATATTTTGGTGTTTCACATGGGATCCTGGCAGACTGCCACTGAGTCCTCTTGCTCTAACTCAACTTCAGCAAAATGCAAATAAACTTGAATCCATTTTGGTACATCTGACTTTGGAAACAGATAACAGGAAGAATATTTGATAAGTATAGAAAGATACTGTCTTTTTAAACTTGATGTACATTGCAATGTTCTTTATGCTTTTTCAAAAATACTTTGTTTAAAAATAATTCATGCGATGAGTTGTAGGCACTGCTGGCTAGGCCAGCATTTGTCTATCGTAAATTGGCCAGAAGGCGGTTAACAGTCAACCACATTGCTGTGGGTCTGGAGTCATATGTAGACCAGGCCATGGCAGGTTTCCTTAGTCATTAAGTGAACCAAATGGGTTTTCCCCCCCAACAATCAGCAATGGTTTCATGGTCATCAGTAGAAACTCTAAATTCAGGACTTTTTGTTTTATTGAATTCAAGTTCCACATCTGCATTCTAAAACTAGTCACACAACTAGCCTCACAGTTCTAATAGAACTGCTACAATGGCAACCTGGCAATACGGAAACTTACCCAATTATGTCCTGTCCATAAAAAGCAGGGCAAAATCAGCCTGGTCGATTACTGCCCTATCAGTCTACACTTGACCATTGATAGCAATTGACGGTGACATCAACTGTGCTACGAAGATGTGCCTGCAGATCAACCTGCTCATTGATGCTCACTTTAGGAATGGGGGGTAGTGGTAAGAGCCTTCACTGGTTGGAGTTCTCTCTTGCACGAAGGAAGAGGATCGTCAGTGTTGGAGGTCAGTCATTTCAGTCCTAGGACATCACTAGCAGGAGCTCCTCAATATACTGTCCTGTGCCCAACCATCTTCAACCCAACAAGGGTTATGGGGAGAGGGCAAGAAAGTGGATGCGAGGCCTCGATCCCATTGAATGACAGAGCAGCCTACAACTGTTCCTATTTATTTCCATTTAACCATTTTTTCTAATCAACTTGAACAGAGATGTTATAACACACCTTTGGAGCAGGTGGGACTTGAACCCTGGTCTTTTGGTCCAGGGGTAGAGACACTACCACTGCACCACAAGAATCGCCTCCTACTCTTCCTATTTCTTATGGTCTTATTGTCTTCAGCTGCTTCATCAAATACCTTCCTTCTTTTAAAAGATCAGATAGGTGTTCTCTCTTGTGGAAGAGTCTAGGACCAGATGGCACAACATCAAAATAAGGGTTTATGACTGAGATGAGGATTCCCTTACAGCCCTTTGCAGCAAAGAATCCCACAAATACATTATATTCAGAAGAAATTCCTCATGTTGGTCTTAAATGCGTGAACCCTTATTCAGATATTATGCCCTCTAGTCCTTGACTCTTTCACAAGAGTAAACAACTTTCTGCATCTATCAAGTCCCTTAAGAAACTTGCATGTTTCATGAAGATCAAGTCCTCTCATTCTTCCATATTCTGAGTATATCCCTAATCTACTCAATCTCTCCTCATACAACAATCCCATCAAACCAGGTATCAGCCTAGTGAACCTTCTCCAGAACGCCTCCAGTATATCTTTCCTTAGATAAAGGGCCCAAAACTGTTCACAGTAATCCAGATGTGGTCTGACTAGTTCCTTGAGTAGTGTTAGCAACATCTCCCCACATTTATACTTCATTTCCTTTGAATTAAAGGCCAAAATTCCATTTGCCTTCCCCATTACTTGCTAAACTTGGGACGCTAACTCAGACTCACAGATGAGGACCCCAAAATCCAACTGTTCCGCAGCTTTCTGCGATCTTTCTCCACGTAAATAATATTCAGTTCCTCTATTGGTCCCGTTAAACCTCTCATTTCCTGACATTATATTCCACCTGTCTTGGATATAATACATTTAATTTTTTCATCCAAGTCATTAATAATAAGCTGTAAGACAATTTTCACTCCAGTACCGATCACTGTGACACTCCAACAGTCACAAGTTGTCATCCTGAAAATGCAACTTATCCCAAGCTTGTGCTCTAATAGTTAGTCAATCCTTTTGCTATGCTCATATTTATCTCCAGTATCAGTGGCTCTTCTATTAAGTAGCCTGACATGAGGCACCCTGTCAAACAACTTCTGAAAATCTAAATAAACTACATCCACTGCTTCCCCTTTATCTATCCCGCTTGCTACCTCGAAGAATTTTAATACATTCGTCAGGCACGATTTTGCCTTCATGAAACCATGTTGATATTACACATTTCCAAATGCTCTGCTATTACATTCTTTATAATAGACTAATATTTTCCCAATGTCAGATATTAAACTAACTGGTCCAAAGCAATCTATTATTTTGTTCGCTTCCATTTTTAACTAAAGGTATTACATTGACAGTTTTTCAATCCCTGGAACTTTTCCAGAATCTAAGGATTCCTGCATGATGACTACCGTTGCACCCACAACCGCTGTATCTGCTTCCTTTAATATCTTAGGATGCATCTCATCAGGTCCATGGCTCAATGATCTTTAGAACCATAAATTTCCCTAGCACTTTACCTCTAGTGATAGTTAATATATTAATTTCCTGACCTCCTTTTGCACCATACTTATGTAGGAATCTTGGAACGCTATCAGTATCTTCCACTGTGAAGACTGATGCAAAACATTTGTTCCATTTCCTGGTTTCCCATCATTATTTTCCCAGACTCATTCTGTAACAGGTCTAGGTTCGCTTTGGATTCTCTCTTCTATCGTAAACAACAAACTTTATTTTAACTGGCATTCTTGATAAACCAGCAAAAATTATACACCTCAAGTACCAAAGTTTACTGTATTATTCTATCCAATTATTAGTTTTTAAGTTCATTTACATTCAACTCATTTAAATTCAATGTAAATATACTTGTTGTTCAATTGAATGGCCACACAAAACATCAACAGTTGATTAAATTGAGTCAATTTCTCTCAAATGCCGCAATGTCCTCAGTTGAGGATGCAAGTGAGAAGGCTCTCTGCTGTTAAGTTTTACTTCAGACAAAGTTGCATTGTTACTTAAGTGGTTTACACTTGATGAATGAATGATGAATAACAGTGATCTGTATATCACCGCATTACATTTCTAGTACTGTGTTTTTGATGATTAATGTGGATCTCTTGATTATTTGGAAT
Source organism: Ginglymostoma cirratum (assembly GCA_024137785.1). Classification (NCBI taxonomy): domain Eukaryota; kingdom Metazoa; phylum Chordata; class Chondrichthyes; order Orectolobiformes; family Ginglymostomatidae; genus Ginglymostoma; species Ginglymostoma cirratum. Next base: position 5,826,797 of record JAHRHZ010000074.1, on the reverse strand, counting down.
ATTTGATCAATTGGTACATTCCTGGTCCCATAGCTGCTAGATAATAAAAAAGTTTACCGTATTTAAAGAAGTTCTAGCTGTCAGTCTTAATATTACTTCCAAGTTTATCCTCAGTCTATTTTCCCAAACTTTGGTTTATCACTGATCTTTGCCACATTGAAAGAAAAAATAAATCTGTTCCTACCCTTAACTTTCCCGGTTAACAACGGGTGACTTATCCCCTTCCTAGAATCCTTTCCCCTCGTGGTTCTTTCTCTCTGTTGTGAGCCGTAACTATTAGCTTAAACATCTGCCACTGTTCCTCAATGGACTTCGCTGCTAAAAAAGTGTTTCCTAGTCCATTCTAGCCAGCTCTGCCCTCTCCCTTTTATAATTTTTTTATGCACAGTTGTTTCTGATCCAAGTTCCTCCCTCTCAAACTGAATGTCTAATTCTACCATATTATGGTCACTGTTTCTGAAGAGAAATGTGCAAAAATTGGACTAAGGCAAGTTGGTCCTCCAAGCCTGTTCTGTCATTGTGATCATGCAGTGCAACAGTCTGTTCTTGCTTATTCCCTCGTATCCTTTGATCTCTTTAGCATCAAGATCTTTTACTCTGGCATCATTTATTAAATTTGCCTTATTACAAATCACTAGAACCAAAACAGACTGGTTGCTGGTTAGATCCACAACATTTTGTTCTTGAAACTGTCTGAAATACACTATGAATTCTTTATCATGGCTTCCTCTGCCAATCTATCTACTCAAATCTGCAAGATGATAAAAACTATGAATGGTTAATTACTGCCTTTGTTACACACCCTTATGATTTCCTACCATATAGCTACTGTCAAGTGTGGTGGGGGGGGGTGCTACAGATTACTCCTGCCAGTGGTTTTCTTTCTTACCTCAACCCTTAAAGGTTATATATTGCCCAATTCAAGGCAGTGTCTCGCTATCATACTTATTCCATCTTGTACCAACAATGCTATCCCACCCAACTTCCTTCCTGTCTTTGCGAAAAGTCACATATTCCTGAATATTTACTTCCCAAAGGAAAGCTTTGATCCTCATGATGGCTCTAATATTGTATGCAAGTACATGTATTTGTATGATTAATTCATCTATTTTGTTCTGAATACTACACATATTTAAAATCCATTAATTTTGCCTTTTTAAACCATATTCCTCCCACCCCCCCAACTGTCTGCTTCTGGGCTGTACATTTGTATAACTCCACCCAATAATTTCATTTGCTTCATGACCTAAAACTTCACTTTAATTTTATTGAATCTTGTAAATCTGCATTATCCCTTGCTCTGGGCATTTGCTGGATTATCCATACAGCGCAAATTACGCTGATAGCTAAATTAGGATTGTCACTCAGGCTCACAGTGTGCTGCATTTTCATGTATTGGAAGCTACATATATTAGAACACAAGGTCTTAGTCTTTTCAGTGCAAGTGTGCAGACTGCAACTGTTTCACATCAACAAAATAGGTGATTACAATTCGCTAGCTTATTTCTTAGCAAATGCCCTGACCAGTCAACCAGCCTAGTTTAAAATTTAAAAACCTAGCAGTTAACTCTCAACCAGCATTAATAGGTGTATTCTCCACGACAACATCTGTACCAGTCAGAATCTGTCTGCCAAACAATCAGCACTCTCTCATGCAATTTAAATGTTGGCTTTCCCCTCAAATTGATATTCTTATGTAATATTCTGATCAGTGCAAGAGAAAAAGCCACAAAACATTCCTTTATTTTCGGCAATGCTCGTTAATTAATTTCTTAGTATCTGATCATACACTTGTCAACAGATACTATGTCCATTTTATCGCCACTGTCATGCTCACTTTCAATCTTTCTTCTCCGGACCTAAATTCAACATCTGTAATTCTGTGAATAAAATCTACGTTTATAACTTCTTCAATACCTTATCCAATGATTGCACACCTTAAATTGATAACTCTCTCATATAACTGAACAGTTCAGAGATTTTTCATCATATGCTTCCTTTTTGACATAAATCTTCAAAGTGAGCATCAGCACCTTCGTCAAACATAGTTGCCTGACACAGGCTGTGCTGAGTATTAGGCACAGTGTCTTTAGTTAGTTAGTTTCACACATGTGCAGCATTCCATTGCATCGTTCACTGAGAAATGTTTGGGAGCACTTCTATTCCTCAGGCCTTGCCTCATAGTACACAGCTCACAACCATAAACTTGTCTTTATGCTTAGACTTCACGGACCTTAAAATTCATTGGTGCATTGGCTGCATCATTGCTGTTATGTTTGGGGTGTGTGATCAGTTGTAGAGCACAACAACTTCTTGCACTTCTCACCAAATCCCCCAATTTATGAGTGCAAGTCTTGGGATCAAAGAGATTCTCAATCTACACCACACACATTTTCCTGGTCGTCTACACTCTCTGAGCACAATAGTGAACTGAAAATATTCCAATCCCTTGAAATGGGATGCTGGCTTTATCCGATGCACATGAACTTACACTTGTGTGGCAGCTATAATTACACAACCAAGCACACCAAGCTTTTTTTTGCAAATTTTACAGACTGTCCCCTCATTGGCTATTGCAAAGGCTTTCCTTGTAATATAGTGCCAATATATGAATCATTCACTGGAATCATATTTTAAAATATAGCAGAAAGTTTTTATTCAGCAATTAAGTTAGTGAACATATCAAAGTAATTTTCAGCTGCTTCATGCTCTGCTGAGGCTTTATTTCCATGTGGTTAATTACCTTTTTCCATGACACCTTTTAAATTTGGTTAACCAGTTTGAAATAATAGTTACACAGATGTGAAATATTTGGTTCATCTCAAAAATTCCTGACTGGCTGAATCAACATGGCCTAGTCAAAGTTATTCATTCTCTCTCTTCTGAATTCACTCCACTGCCTTTAGGTTTATGCATAATGCTTTGCTGAATCATTTCTTTCTAAATGTCACTTGCAGCCTAAAACTTCAAGACCTGGATGTTCTTTTTTTTTACCTTGCGAATGGCAGAGGTTTCCACCTCACACCTAACCTGATCCCTCTATCTAATTACAGCAATAATTCCACTGTCTTGGCCAAGAACAATGAATGATGCTTCCCTTTTGCAGTTTTACCTATGGCGCTGTCCTCTTTTGCCACAAATGCAATAGCAGTTTGAACTTTTGGGTGAGGTCAAGTGTAGGAATGAGGCTGGCGTACAACTGTAAATAAAGTGACAATGCAGATAACTGGTCTGGCACACCAAGAAATAGTGCCCAGCCAAACTCTGCCAGTAAGTCAGAAATGATGTAACTAAACATGGAATGAAAAAGTTTCAAAACGTTTAGTTTTCAGACAGCCTATTTAATGGTATGTTCAACGCATTTCACGAGATAATAGCTATCAGTGCTTGTAAAAACCCCTTCTATTTGAGCCAGTGGTTAGGTAATCTTTTAAAGCCACACAAGTGAAAAATATTTCACACTTTGGCAAAGGCTTGTTGCATAGCTCTAATCATGATTGTTTCATACAGTCATGATCTTTAAAAGCAGATGTCAGGATTTAAAAAGCGAGATGTTATTCAAAGACCCCAGTTTTCTTTAAAAGAATACAGGAATACACCATTTTAAGAAATAAATATGCCCCAGGAAACCACTACTTAACTTGAAGCTACTAACGCTAAAGTAGATTTTATCATCTAAATGTATCAAGTACGATCAAATGTATCAAAAACTTCAGGGATTACCTACTCCTACATGTACAACCGATCTGGACATTGAACTCCATTAATGGACAGCTTCGCAACCACTGTCTCCTTTCTGCAATGCTGATGACCACTCTCCAGATGAACGGATTGCCAACCAGGACTGTCTTGCTCACAATGCTCTGCTTCACCATCATGTTGGAAGTCCAAGAAATTTGTAATTTGGAACTGATCAAGGCTGGAGCTATCAGACACCTTGTCAACCTCCTGCGGCTCTGATCTCCAAGGCAGAGATGTACAATATCTAAAGAGGCTTTAGACCATTCTTCTACTAGCACTGTTGCTACAATGGACCATGAAAGCAAGCATATAGGTACAGCAAATAGTTAGGAAAGTAAATGGCATGCTGTCCTTCATTGCAAGGTAGGCTTAGTGCAGCTGTACAGGGCCTTTGTGAGACATCACTTACAATAGTGTGTGCAGTTCTGGTTGCCTTATTTAAGGAAATTTACAATTGCCAGAGAGGGAATACGGTTAAAGTTCACCAGGCTGATTGCTGGGATACGAGGTTTGTCATACGAGAAGAGACTGGGTTGAGAAGAATAAGACTGAATCTCAGTGAAGTGTGTAACATTATGACAAAGCGGGGTTCCGACAACAATGGCACATGGTTTTCGGATACAGATTAAGGATTTTAGGGCTGAAAACGAAAAATTGTCTTCAAAAAGTGGTAAACGTGTACCCATTCTCTACCATGTAACACTGTGAAAGTGAAGTTGCTAAATAATTTAAAAAAGAAACAGGTAGATTACTAGACACTAAAGGCATTAAAGGGTATCGGGAGGGAGCGCAAGGAAATGACATTAAAAGAGGATCAGTCATGGTCATTTCAGACAATATACTTTTGCTCTAGTTTCAACGCATAACCCTCAGTGCAGATCCATTCGAAGGCATCTTGACCATCAAGACCAGGGACAAAGAAACCAAAACCCAAGTTGTTTCATTCAGCTGGATACTATGAAAACAGTCATAAATAAAGTTTTACACTCATTCCCAACTATTTCATAACAAGGCATTTAATAAGTGGAACCAATAGCTAGATGGTAATTTAACTGCTTAAATACACTACTCAAAAGAGTGTATGGATGTACAAGGACAGACAAATTACTGTGAATTCTAACATGTTAAAACTTGCATATTTCAAAATACAGGCCATGTTATCATTTAAAAAGATCACAAAATACATTTCATCATTTGCTCCTAAATTTGCTGGTTCTCCCACTTTAATAAGTTATATCCGACCAGCAAGTTGAAAACTATTTTAATCAATGCGTACTAATTGTGGCTTATAAACCCATAGTTAAATCAGACACCCATGAATGACTAATGTTGTACATAACTAACATGTTTAGGGAGGGGTTTCTGCTGTGACAAACCTAATTTAACCAAAGCAAATAACTTACACAAGTTTTAAATAGATGGGTACACCAAAATCAGTAAACATCACACAATAATCCACAAGAACAGAACCAGTTTTTCAGAAACAGTTATGCATTCCAACTTTTAGAAGTCCATGTCAGGAATGCACACTTGTAATTTCAGAAAGATTTTCAGCAGGAAAAAATCACTCATTTCGCATCAATATGAGGCACAATAACATGAAGGTACTAACTTGAATGCCAGATTTTTGTCAGACTTGAATAATTCACACAATCCACTGAAATGCAGAAGTGAGGGATTGCTGCATTATTCAAGGTACTGTCCATTAAACAAAACGTATAACCAAACTGCTTCCATTATCCAACATGTGGATGTAAAAGACAGAGGTGCAGGGAACTCTCTGGCATCATGACATTCAATCGCTGCACCAACAGCAACAAATATTATTTGGTCACTTATTTCAATATGCCATTACAGAGGATTTGCTCTGCACAACTGGATAGGTACGGAGTGGAAACGTGAGTGGGGAAATTGGCAAATGGGATTAAAATTCAGAGACTGGCTGGAGAATGGCAACCAAAGGTGGGAATGGAGAATGGGGTGACATAAGGGTGAGTGAAGATAGGATGGGATGAGGTGGAGGTGGGATAGGGATATCAGGAGGAGTCAGGGTGGGTTGGGGATAGCGTGTGGGATGGCAATGGAGTGAGGGTGGGAGATTTGAATGGGGCAAGGGAATTTGTGGGATTGGGGGGGCTGGTGCAGGGGAGGAGTGCGAAAATGGGAAGCATTAGTCGAAGGATCGTGGGCGAGGGTTGATGTTAATAGGAGGTGGGGAGGCAATGGAGATGGAGTAATCGTGGATTGAGGGGTGTGGAAGAGGTGAACCGGGGGGGTGGGGGGGGGGGAACAGACCCTTTCCGGAGACAGGGACTCCAGTAGCTCGCAATCAAAACCAGGCCCTGGCGCCACTCACCTGCTCTCCAGTCGGGACTCGATCGTCTCCTCACATCCACATCACTTTAACAACTCTTCTGGCAGCCGAGAGGAGAGGGCGGAGCGGCTCCACCAACTGATCCGATCAGCTCGGGGCTAGGCCCGACTCACAGGTCCACAGTTATCATCATCACCTCATTCCCCCGCCAGCTCCACACGAAACAAACAACAAGAACCCAACTTAAACCTTCCAAACGCAAGCTCCGTGTCCCAAATCTAAACCATCCTCCCACCAGCGCCGACTATCTTGAAGCTGCACAGCTTTCACTACAAGATGGCGGCTCCTCAGGGAGCGGAGACCGCCTCCGCCTTTGCCCCGCCCTTCCACCATCAGCCACGCCCCTCCACCGTTACCACGCCCCATGCCCCCACCAGCTGCACCGCCCACATGGCCCCGCCCCCTCCATCGTCGGCTCCGCCTCCACGGCTCGCCCACATGATCACGCCCCTTCACTATCAACCCAGCCACCGATTCGCCTCGACCGCGGCCACGCCCCTCCATCTTACGTCCCGCGTCACTCCACCCCCATGGCTCGTGGCACCTCCCCCTCTGTCCACTCGCCCAATATCCCATTCGTGGACCTGCAAACCCGCCAACCCAGACACGCCCCCTAACTAACGTCAGAGATAACTAACGTCTCCAGTTGTGATCCCGCCCCAGCAGCTTCGGCTCCGCACCGCCCCCTGTCCTCTACAACGACGAACTGCTGGATCTCTCACATTTTGCTGTTAAGTTGTTCTTTTGTTAATTAAACAGGTTTGGGGGGGTAAGTTATAGAGATAAGGAACGCAAAGGTGAATGTTTGAAATTTGACTTGTTGGTGAACAGGGAATCAGTGTAGGTCTGTGAGAACGAGTGTTGAAGATAAGTTCACATTGAAGTTTGAAGGCCAGTGAGGACAGTTTTGCAATAGTCAGGTCATTGGGTCTGGTTCTGAAGGATGTGGGAATAAATGAGACAAACAAAAAGGGTTGAGCAGCTTCCTTTCGAACCATAACAATTCTGTCATTCTGTCATGGGATATTTGTGTGTAGAAGGATGCTGGCCACCCATTCTCTGACGAAAACAGATATCACTGGAAAAACTCAGCAGGTCTCATAGCATTTTGGAGACAAACCAAAGTTAATATTTCCGGTCGCGTGACCCTTCGTCAGAACCTATTCTCTTTTCCCGCCTGGGTGTAAGAGGACATCTGGCTGTTTTCACAATACTTTTAATTTTACAGTAGAAGATTGCTAAATAATAACAAATCATGCTGGAGATCTGAAACAAAGAGAACTTGTTGGAGAAATATAGCAGGTCCAGCAGCAGCTGTGGAAAGAAAGCAGAGTTAACATTTCGAGTCTGGTGATTCTTCATCAGAATTGTTAGAGCTAGAAAATCTGGTATTTATCCTGAATCTGAATGAAGGGGGTTGGGGAAGGGGCGCAGTGAACGGATAGGTGGACACAGAGCCCAGAGGGAGTGAGACAAATATGAAAGAGGTGGGCAAATGAGGAGATTATTGATAGCAGGCTAGAAGAGAAGAAAACCTGCATGAGGGATAATGAATAGCTAAGAATGAGAAAATGGGTGAGCTGTTCTGGGTGCAACCCATATAGTGTGACAGTAGGCCCAGAAGTACGTGAGAATGAGTCACTTGTGCTAAAAGCAAACTATGACATAACAGAACTGGATATGGAGCGTGTCATAAACATGGAAGATGGAATCATGTTCTTAAGTTATCAAACTCAATGTTGAGTCCTAAAGACTGCTGGATCCCAAAGCAAAATATAAGATGTTGTTCTTTGGGTTTGCAATGAGGCTTGCTGGAACCTGCAGCAGGCCTGCAACAGAAATGTTTGTGTGGGGCACAGAGGTTTGTTGAAGTGGCAGGCAGCTGGAATCTCCCCTGTGGAATGTAGCATCATCAGAACAAATGTGAAGAAAGAAGAAGAAGCTGGGAGAATGAGATGGAGCCATTCCAGAAAGCAGGTGTGAGGATGTATAATCCAGGTAACTGTGGGAATTGGTGGGTTTGTAACAGATGTCGGTGGCCAGCCTATACCCAGAAATGGGAACTGAGATGTCAAGAAAGGGAAGAGATGAATCAGAGATGGAAGAGATGAAAGTGAGGACAGGGTGGAAATTGGAAGCAGAATTGATACATTTTTCTAATTCCAGATGAGAGAGGGAAACAGCACCGATGATGTCAACAATGTACCAGAGAAAGAGTTATGGGTGGGGGCCAGAGTAGGAATGTTCCATGTACCCCACAAATAGATAGGCATAACTGGGACCCATAGTCACATCTTTGATCTGAAGAAAATGAGAGGAGTTAAAGGAGGAGTTGTTCGAAATGAGGATGAACTGGGCCAGACAAATGAGGATGGTGGTGGATGGAGACGGTTCAGGCCATCTTTCCAGAAAGATGTGGAGAACCTTGAGACCATCATGATGGGGAAATCGGCATTTAAATGGATACATGTCCATGGTGAAGAGGAAGTGGCTGGAGCCTGTGAACTGGAAATTTTGAAACTGATGTAAAACATTACAAGAATCATGGACGTAGGTGGGGAAGGACTGAACAGAAAAATAAAAAAATCGAGTCGAGATAGGAAGAAATAAGCTCTGTGGGGCAGGAACTAATAATTCTTAACAAGAAGAGGTTCTTAGTGTAACTTTACGCAATTTATTGTGTAATAGCAATCAGGTAGTTAGACATTGTTATTCAGACAATTGGGATACATTGATGATAAATCTGCCTCCTTCCAAATCAGAGCTGTTCTCCCAGTTTCGCTATCCAAGACTCCATAACATCATCAGGTTGTGTGTAGCTAATGCAGTCATCTTTAACCCTTTCAGAACCTTTACCTTAGACAATTGCACATGCTTTGAACCTTAATAGATCTGGGACCAATATTCTACAAAGTGTTTTGCTAATGCTATGGCACAGGCTTTAAACTAATTTGACCAGGGGAATGGGAGTGAGGATGTAAGGTTAGGAAGGATAAACAAAGGTGCACAGATTGATAGGAGCAGATGACATTAAGATGTAATATTAAAGTCATAATAATAACGTCTCAGGTCAGGTCAAGATATAATAAAATACATTTTAAATCTGGCCTTATCTGATGTTGAATGTTCTTGCTGTAGTTCAGTGAAGGTTAATCAGGCTGATTCCACGCATGGCGAGACTGATGTAAGAGGAGAGGTTGAATAAATTTGGATTATATTTGCTGGAATTCTGAAGAATGATTGAATATTTCATAGAAATCTATAAAATGCTAACAGGACTTTACAGGGTAGATGCAGGAAGGATGTTGTTGATGGTGGGGGATCCCTAAACCAGTAGTCACAGTCTAACGATGTGAGTTAGGTCTGAGATGAGGAGACATTTCTTCACACAGCAAGTGATGAGCCTGTGGAATTTGCAATCACCAAAAGCAGTGGAGGCCAAAACAATGTATGATATAAAAGAGCTAAAAGGATTAAAAGGCGTAGCTCTAGCACCGAGAAGGTCAAGGATAGCAGACAGATGGAGACAACGCCATCTGCAAGTTCCTCCTCCAAGCCATGCATTATTCTAACTTGGAACCATATCTCTGGGTCAAAAACCCTGAACTTGTTTGCAGCAGCACTGTGGATGTATTTATACCACATCACAACAGCAATTCAAGAATATAGCTCATTCCTGCTTTCTGAAGATCAGTTAGCAATGGGTAACAGATGCTGGCTTTGTTGACACTACCCACATCCCATGAGAGAATTAAAACGATTAAAACATCCGAGTGGGGCGATGGAACAGGGCTGAATATAGACAAATGAGAGACAACCTTCTTGAAATATTTAAGATTCTCAGGGGAATGACCAGGGTAGATATGGAAAGGTTGCATCCTCTTGTGGGTGAGTCTAGGACTAGAGGGCCTAATCTCAGAGTAAGGGATTGCCCATATAAGATAGAGATGAGGAATGTCTTCTCTCAGAGGGCAGGAAATCTGTGGAATTCTTTACGACTGAGGGCTGTTGAGGCTGGGTCATTAATTATATTCAAGACCGAGATAGACATATTTTTAATCAATGAGGGAATCAAGAGTTATGGGGAAAAGTCAGGAAAGTGGAGTTGATGATTCAATCTCATTGAATGGTGGAGTAGCCTAGCCTCTGAGCTGAATGGCGTACATCTGCTCCTATGACTTGTATTTTTATGGAGATCCGAGGCTAAACATGCACAAAATCAGTGAAGATAATAAGACAGATTGAGAGAGTAGAAAAAAAGTATTTATGGGTTTCTGTGCTTTGTAAATAGAGGCATAGAGTACAAAAGCAAGAAAAGATATGATCTTTTGTAAATTTTGGGTTGACTTCGACTGGACTTGCGTCCAATTCTGGACACTGCAACTTAGAAAGGGTGTGAAAGCTTCAAAAGAATGGTTCCAGGATTACAATTGGTTTGGAGCTTAAAGAAGAAATTTCACAGAAATGTTCAAAGAGTTGATCATCCAGTATGAATGGAGAGAAACCGCTGCCACTGGTGTCAGGTTGATAATCTGAAGTTACTGAAATTGGGTGACTGGTAAGAAAAGAAACAACAGCAACACGAAAAGAAAATCTTCATTAGCAGCAAGTAGTTAGAATTTGGTATGTATTGTGTTAGAGTGTGATGGAAGCAATTACAATCAGGATTTTAAAAAGAAATTGGATAAATACATGTCGAGAAAACATCACATGGCAACAGGGAAAGGGCAGGAATCTGTCACCAATTGCTTGGTTCTCAGAACCCAGCAAGGATATGATGTGAAAAATGCAAATCAAGAGGGCTTGGAGTTTTCCATGAGGAGAGTGATGCCAGTTAACTTGAAAGGAAAAAGTTTAGTACCTGACAAGAGGACTCATTCTGGCTGGCAGCTCCAAATATTGTCAGGGAGCTCAGCACCGCCACCTGCAGGTTCCAATAAACGCTGACAGAATATTTGGCACCACTACTGACCAGTCCAGACTTTGGGAAATAATGATTTATTTTATAACCATTTCCTTAATTTCTGGCTTTTGTCTGTTAAGTAAGCTTTTATTGAAAAGTAGAATATGTCACTTTAATTTTACTGTAAATGAAATGCAACAGTGTTTCAGCCGATAAAAGCTCGCAAGAGGCAGAAACATTTCTTTCCAATGAAATAGCTGTAACAACTTAGGGAAACTGCTGAGTATTTGACAGGTTAATAGTGCCATCCATTTAAAAGGTAGAGCAGGCTACCCCTAAGAACACCATTGAGAAATTTAATTAGAGCATCAGCCTCTAATTATCTCCAATTGAATAATTTGTTTGGTAACTCAGCCAATTAAAGCCCATTTGTGTTTGGGAGTATTTCCTTGTTAAAAAAGTTAAATAAATTTAAGTGAATAATGATAACTTCTATATTATTCTAAAGAAAATATCCACATACAGAGGGGTACAAGAACAGATTCTTGAGAGCTTGGCAAGGATTGGCCAGCATTGAACTTCCAAGTGTAAATCCTATGATGTATGGAATGTCTGGTCTTATCTTTGATGTGTATGGCCCTAACTTCATAAAAACGTATAAAAGGGGATGTGGAGTTGCTGGCTAAGCTGGTATTTGAAACCCATCTCTAATTGCCCAGAGCGTCACAGAGTAGGAACTCTAACATATGGCACATGATGCTCTGGCAAGGCTTCACGTTGACCAGCTGGAGACAGTTAGCTTGGCCCTTTATAAATAGTGATGGTGCAGGCAGGTAAAAGAACAATCAAATTTCCTGTTATCCAAACAGTTCTAGGGTCTAGTGTGGCTATGCTTGTTGAGGGCAGCTTCATTTGAAGTGTCCAGACCTGTCACAACTCTGAAGCATCTCTTGTTCAAATAGGCCACCAGGCTGGCTATGGAGATCACACAGCAATGACTGGATCTGCGCTTGATGTGTGGCAATCTGGTCAGCCTACTTAAGCCTGAGGTTTACATCCTTGTCCACACTGACGCTCCTGATTGTAGCCTCTTTCCTGGCTGAAGAAAAACAATAGAGGTTTGTCAGTATTAAGTCCACTCAACTCAATGTGGATGTTCCCAACCCTCACTGCTTCTGCTCTGTAGTCCTTCAGCTACCTGTTCCTGGTCAATTTGAGGGAGAGAGGACAATACAATCAAACAACTTCTTGACCTCCAGATTTCCAGGAACCAAGTCCTCCCTCTTGTCTTATTTTGTACACAAAGCTTCTGCTGTAGTTGTGTCAAGCTGCTGCTCGCTCCAGTTCTTTCATCTGTACCTCAAAGATCCACTTCGTCAAACAGCAGTACTCCTTCTTCCCATGAGGCCTTAGTTCCCCAAAAATACTTTTTTTCTTTGAAGGACTGTCCACCTGCTCAGCTGCAGCCCCTCCACCACCAGCACCTCCTACTGTCCCAGCTTTCAAACTAGGCAAAAGGAAGATAGGAAAAGAAGGGTCTCAATTTATAATATTTGTCAAGTGAAGACAGCACCCTGCTTAGGTCAGTAGTGTCCTTTTAAAAATTAGTTCCAGCCCAGGAAAATTTCAGGTTTTAAAGTCAAATCATGCAAGTTGAATATTGATAGTCCATTTACACTACATTCATAACACTGGTATCCTGTCTTGCATAATTCCCACTCATCCGTTATCTCTGTCAATATCTTGCATTCCAATCCATCACTCCAATTGAAGCAGGAAGATGGCCAAACCGCTGGTAGCTAAACCAAAACACAAACTCTAACCTGTTGTTATGACAGGAGTAGAGTATCCCTTCTAATAATTACCCTCAAAACATCTAGTGAAGTTCGCCTTTCCCCTCAATCTGTTAAAAGATTGGTTTAAAAAAAAAAGAAAATCCTTGATCTCCACTTTACAAATAATTAGAAACAATTTTTTTTATAAACCCTAACAATGAACAAATTAACAGAATTACTAACAACCCAAACAATTTCCCCTTACACAACTAACTACTTCCTAACCAGTCTAAATTCTACTGGAATACTGTTCAAATAAACACAAGTCCCACTTAATAAACCCAATTAATAAGAAAACAATAAATTAAAACTTAATCTCTCCAAGTTCACACAAACTGTCTTCTGGAATATTCTGTCTTTTCCACTGTCTTCACAGATGCCTGTCTTCCGCTAATTCTGCTGTCAGGGATATTTTTTCACTATAATTTCTTCAGTGAGGACTTTGAGCTAAAATACCATGGTACCTTTGATTAATTAGATGGGCCTTCTCTGCAAGCTAAATGGTACAAACTCTCAGCAGGTGGCAGATCACTCTTCAATTTTCCAAATGCCTTCGTCTTATATACCAGTAATGACATAATCAAATTGCTATAATTTGATTGGTTTCAAGCTGTCAACACCATCAGATTTAAAGTCAATTGGCTTTCTGTATCTAGGTGCTTGGTTTAAATTAATTGGCCAAATTCAAACTTGTTGTCTTGGTAAAAATGCTGCTTGGCTATTCTATAAAAAACGTTTCCATTCGTGCATTGTCTGTGCACCTGCACTTATAAACTTCCAAGCACAAACAAAGCACAAGTTCTTAAAGGGACCATGGCACTGTCTTCCCCATGATCATTTTTACCAACAAATTCTAACTGCCTGCCTTCCAATGCATGAATACTCTAACCAACTTTGTAACAGGTTATAACCTCTCATGAATCCTCTGACTTTTTTATTGTGATTTCTTTGTGCACTCCCCCTACTTCCTTCACCTCAACAATAATATGTTCACTTGCAGTAGCCATAAATACTCCACTTTGGGTTTCCCTATCTAAATCCCTCTGTCTCTTTGCTTCTTTTTCCTCCTTTAAGAACTTTCTTCAAACTCTGTTTCTTTTTAACTAACTATTTTCTCAACCCTCCTAATGCGTCCTCCTTTGATTTCATGTACCTTGGGACTTTCTGATGATTTATAAAGAGCGTGAAGGCTACAATGTAAGTTAGAATTGGAAATAGATGGAAAAGGGAATAACACATGCAAAAAGTGAAACAATGCATGAAGTGGAAGCAATATGAATCGGCATGAAAGGGTTTAATGATTACACTCCAATGGAATGGATTGAGTGGATAACCCTGTTTACTTGCTGTAACCAGAATGGAAGAACTGCAGAAATCCAAAAAAAGGTTACAAACACCAAAGTTAGGGCAGGTGGGTGGCATTACCTCTATTGAAAACAGATTCTCGTAAATCTAACTCTTAGTCATGTACATCCCAGATTTAACAGCAGATATCTTTCCCTTGGGCAGAAAACAGAGCAGAAAAGTAGTGGGAAAGAGTTTCTCTCCAACAAATGTGAAGGGGACTGATTATGTTCACAGCCCTGGAACTGGTGAAGTCTGTTAAATTATTGTGATGCAGCTGAGCTCTGAGCGCTAAGTGTGCCAGACATTCATACCTCAACGTGAGAGAGACCCGTGACTTGTATTCAGCTGCATGGTTTGAAGCAACTCACCAGCTAAAAAGGGCGGTATAACAAAATCTGAACGTTCCTGCAGTCGTGGAAAGCAATTTTCCAGAAGAATAGGAAAACAAACTGCTATTCTGAGGAAGGTTCATCGGGCCGGAAATGTTACTTCTGCTTTTTCTCCACAGATACTGCCAGGCCTGCTGAATATTTCCAGCAATTTCTGTTTTGTTGCTATTTTAGATTTGCTGATGGGGCAATGGAACTGAAATTAGGCAGAGCATTGGAGCATCCTAATTTAGATGTTCATGATATTAACCAGCAAGGAGGATATCAATCAGGCAAATAAATGCCAACAAGATGCAAAACCTTTCATAATCTTGTCAGGTTTACCATGATAAAAGCAGCTAATCTTACCACACAACAAGAGACCGAACTAAAATGTCTAGAACTTACAGTTGCCTCTCCCTTTGTGTATTTGAGTGTTAGAAGCCCAAAATCAAGGTATGAGAGATATTGCAGGGCTACTTAAGCTGCAGCCTTCTTCATTTACCAGTATTTCAGTTAAGAGTCAGCAAGACTTTACTGCAAACAGGTTTTGGGATCAGAACTTGCCTAGTGGAGAGTTTGGGAAAGCTGTTAATTGCGAGTTTTTTGCAACAAGATAACGAGGAAAAAGAAAAATAATGGGACTTAATGACTCATGGAGGTTGATGCATTTTTAGGAAGCGAGAATGCTTCAATTTACTATTGCATAAAGGATAGTACCACTTTATTTCTTTTGCTGTCCTTAGAGAGAATCATGCAGGAAATACACATTGTCTAGAGCGGGAATATTGTTGTTCCAGATGAATCATCAGCGTGCGCGTAAATGTAGCCACGGGGTGATTGATCCAGTCTCATGATGGAGAATGAATCTTCACTGTTACATGATCAGAATTTACATTGTACACCAGGGAGCTGCAAAGATGTGTTTTGACAGTGACTCAGTGAACTCACAAGGGGTCCATATTATAAGTGCCAAATCAATCCTAAATGGGGAAATTTACTTGTTTTAGTTCAACTATGCAAAGTTGTAAGCAGAGGGAAAATAAAAATTGTGAAAATACATAAATCTCACAACAAGAGTATAGTTTGACAAAAGAATATTGAGAAAAGCAGTGTGAATCTAGATTGTAAAAAAATAGAAGAGCATCCATTTTTAAAATAATGGTGATAAGCAATGAGCACGAGCAGGTAGGTTATGAGCTGAAGGATGTTTAAATACATGTTAATATTTGGTTAAGGACTGGGCAGAAAAAAGAAGACTAGGTTAAAAAAAATGACATTGTGACCCATCTAACTCATTGATCCAATCTCAGTCTAATACAACGATGTCAATGTCAATTCAGCCAAGTCTGCATAGTGACCAAATGGTCAAGCAGAAGTTGGAGTGTTTTTTTCTTTTTTCATGGAAATGAACATCACTGACAAGGTCAACATTTGTTCCCCATCCCTGGGTTCCTTGAGAATGTGATGGTAAACTGCTGTCTTGCAGCACTGTAGCCCTTCTGGTGAAGATACATCGACAGTGCTATTGGGAAGGGAATTCCAGATTTTTTACACACTGATAGTGATATAATTCCACTTAGGATGTTGAGTGACTTGGAAGGGAACTTGCAGGCTGTGGTATTCCCATGTGTCTTGTTGTTTTGGGTGATAGAGAATGCATGTTTGGAAGTGCAGACAGAGGAGCCTTGTGAGTTGCTTTTAGTGCAATTTGTCAGAAGGTACACACTGCTGCCACTGTGTTTGAAGGAATGAAGTTTAAGGTATTAGATGGGGTGTCAATCAAAAGGGTTGGTTTGTCTTGGATGATGTTGAATTTCTTGATTGTTGTTGGAGCTGCACCCATCCAAGCAAGTGGAGAGTTTTAGATTACACTCTTAAATTGGGCTGCATCTAAGGGTCAGGAGATGAGTTACTTACTATGGAATTCCCAATCTCTACATGCTCAGTATTGTACTCACAATCAAATCTATCAGTGAACATTAGGTATCTCTCTTTTTCCATCCCTTTTTCTTTATTCACTCATGAGATGTGAGTGTTGCTGGCTGGCCAGCATTTATTGCCCATCTTAGTTGCCCTTGAGAAGATGGTGGTGAGCTGCTTTCTTGAATTGCTGCAGTCCTTATGCTGTAGTCAACCCAAAATGCCCTTGTAAAAAGAATTCTAGCATTTTGACCCAACGACAGTTACGTTGAACGAACAGTGGTCCACAATATCTGCAAGAACCTAGAAGTTGCAAATATATATTTCATGACAGAATTAATAAATTAAATTACCCATAGGTTTTTGTCAAGACAAATGATCAATTCCATGATGAAGATAGCTTTTGTGTGTAGTGTGGCCCTCTGACAATGTATCTTGGATAGAATAAAAGCACAACTAACAGCTCAAAATTGGGCACCAATTGCTGTGGACCATCAGCCAAGCAGAATTGTGTATGATAGCAAATTTGCAACACCACAATTAGAGTGGCAATGCCAGACAACAAGGCAACATTCAAGTGAGTCTGGTATGAAAGGGCAAAACAAGAAAAAAAACTAAATCAAATAAGAACAGGAATAGGTCACCCTGTCACTTGATTCTGTTTCTCTATTCAATGAAACCACGACTGATTTATATCCTAATTCTATCCTCCTGATGTTTCGTTCGCTTACTACTGTCAGATACCCAATATCCCGAAGGAAACAGCCTTCCAGTTGCAAAAACACCTAAACCCATTTGTGGTGATTGTAATGAGATCGGCCAGCTGGACCTCATAGAATATGCACTCCCTGATTGGGGCTGTTAGTCTGGTCCAATCAGGGAGTCCTGGCTGACAGATATAAACAGGAGCGTCAGACATCTAGTTCTCTCTGAGTGTTGGCTCTGAGGGAGCTGGATCAGTTTAAGGACTTTCCATGGGTAAATAAAGGGTGGCTTGATAGGATACCAGCTTCTGTAGGGTTATTTCAGACTGCATTGAAAAACACCAAGTAAGGCACTTTGCAAAAGATCAAGGTAGATTTGGTAGGCTGGAGTTGATGAAAGCCATGACTAACCTCTGGAAACACTTCATAATTATGGAGGTCAGAGTCACCGAGTGGTAATTACAGAGGCACACTGCACAATTTTAATTTTCACTGGGATAATGGTGGTTTCCTTGAAGCAGGTGGGAACTTCAGATCATATTAAGGAGAGGTTAAAGATATCTGAAAATGCTGAAGCCAGTTGTTCTGCACAGAATCTGAGTACACAGCTGGTGACTCCATTCAGGCCAGTCGCATTCCATGGATTCACTCTCAAGAAGACTGATCTAACGCCTGCAGCGGTGACCGTGACCAGGAGCATCCAAGGCTGTTGGGATAGATGAGATAAAAGGTACTGCAGATGCTGGAGAATCCGAGATAACAAGCATGGGGCTGGATGAGCACAGCAGGTCAAGCAGCATCATAGGAACAAGCATGGGGCTGGATGAAGGGTTTAGGCCCGAAACGTCAAGTTTTCCTGCTCCTATGATGCTGCTTGACCTGCTGTGCTCATCCAGCCCCATGCTTGTTATGTTGGGATAGATGACATTGTTTCACTGACTTTCTGTTCAAAACAAGCTTAGAATGCAATGTGCTCACCAGATAGGGATGTGCTGTTGCCCGCAATTCTGTTTGACTTTGCTTTGTAGCCCAATGTATCATGTAAGCCTTGTCACAAATGACGGATATCCACGTGGTTGATCTGGGTCTGAAGCTTAGCTTAGCATTCAGCTGGTGGTTGAAATTTAATGCAGAGAATCTTGAAGTTCTTCATTTTTTTTTTAGCAAGACTGTGGAGAGGGAAAATAAATCAAGGGGTTATAAAGGGCTGCTACAGCAGAGACCTGGGTGTATATGCACTTTAATCATTGAAGGTGGGAGGGCAGATTAAGAGGGTGAATAATAAAGCATATGGGATTCTAAGGTTTTTAAATAGGGGCATAGAGTATGAAAGCTGGGAAGTTACAATCAATCACCTCTGGTCATCTCAACTACTGGATTTTATTTAGTTCTGGGCAACATGCTTTAGGAAGGCTGTGATGGTGTTCAATAGGATGCAGAAAAGATTCACAAGAACATTTCCAGGTGTGAGGAATTTCATTATAAGACTATAAGATATAGGAGCAGAATGAGGCCATTCTGCTCACCATGTCTGTTCAGACATTTGATCATGGCTGATAGGTTTCTCAACCTCATTCTCCTGCCTTCTCCCTGTAACCTTTGATCCCCTTACTAAATAAGAACCTTTCTATCTGTCTTAAATACAGTCAATGACTTGGCCTCCACAGCCTTCTGTGGCAATGAGTTCCATAGATTCACCACCCTCTGGCTGAAGAAATTCCTCCTCATCTCCGTTGTAAAGGGCCATCTCGTCACTCTGAGGCTGTGTCCTCGGGTCCTAGTCTCTCATACTAATGGAAAGATCTTCTCCCCATCACTCCACCCAGGCCTCTTGATATTCCGTAAGTTTGAATGCGAGTCCCCTTCATTCTTCTAAACTATATTGAGTAAAGACCCAGAATTTGCAAATGCTCCTCATAACAAAACCTTCATCCCTGGGATCATTCTTGTAAACCTCTTCCAGACTCTGTCCAAGGTCAGCATATTCTTCTTCAGGGTCCGAAACTGCTCATAATATTCCAACAGTGGTCTGAGCAGAGCCTTTTATCACCTCAGCAGTACATCTCTACACTTGTATTGTAGCCCTCTCAAAATGAATGCTAACGCTGAATTTGCCTTCCTAACTGCCAACTGAGCCTACATGCTAACCTTGAGAATCCTGAACCAAGACTCCTAAGTGCCTTTGTGCTTCAGATTTCTGAAGTTTTTGCCCATTTAGAAAATAGTCTTTGCTTCTATTCTTCCTACCAAAGTCCATAAGCTCACACTTTCTCGCAATATATTCTATTTGCTACTTCTTTGCTCATTCTTCTATTATGTTCAAGTCCTTCTGCAGCCTCCACACTTCCTCAACATTTACCTGTCTCTCCACCTATCTTTGTGTCATCTGCAAACTTAGAAACAATGCCGCCCGTTTCCTCATCCAGATCATTAATATATAACATGAATAATTGTGATCCCAACACTAGCCCCTGTGGAATTCAACTAGTCACTGGCTGCCATCCTGAAAAAGACCCCTTTATCCCCAATCTCTGCCTTCTGCCAATCAGCCAATCTTCTATCCGTGCCAGTACCTTACGGCGAACACCATGGGCTCTTATTTAGCAGCGTTCTGTGTGGCACCTTGTCAAAGGCCTTTTGGAAATCCAGATGGGTCATGTCCACTGTCTCTGCTTTGTCTATATTGTTCATTACCTCCACAAAGAATTCTGACAGACATGTCAGCTATGACCTCCTCTTGATGAAGCCATGGTGACTCTGCCCAATTTATGACAATAGATTGGAGAAGCTAGCACTCTTCCCTTTGGAGAAGAAGAGTTTGGGAGGAGATTTGATCAACAAAATCATGAAGAGTCTGGACTGAGTAGACATTTATTGAAGGTTTGGCAAGCAGAGGACAATTTTAAGACAATTAGCAAAAGAAGTATTGTTGGCATGCGAAAATATGCTTCATGTTGTGTGTGGTTAGGACTGGAATGGGATGCTTAGTGAAATGCACTGCCTAACAGTTAAAGGCACATTCAAAGGTGACTTTCCAAAGAAAATGAGATTGTTTGCTGAAGAGGAAGCTTTGCAGGGTTGTCAGCAAAAGCTGCATGGGTATTGGTGGATTGTGGGAGGTAATGCTACTGGGTGAATTGCTCTTGGAGGGAGCCGATACAGACATGATGGGCTAAATATCTCCCCTGTCCACATATTCTGTACGTCTTTTTAAAAAATTATTTTACACGCTGCCCCGTTTAGCTCATCTTCTAGCTTCAGGTATATCTGGTCTTATAAGAAAGAGGCATGAAAAGACCCAATGATTGATCCATTCCATTGATGTAAATGTGACGTCTTGCGCATTTCATTATGTACTCAACCCACTTTACCATGGGATCTTCTGACAGAATCAAAAAAACTGATACAAATCCCATAAATTGGAAAGAAAAACTGAACAAAAGTTAGAAGATTGTCACAGGTAAAGACTACCAGTTTCGACCAGTTTAATATTGTATCGTACCTGCCCTTGGTATAACATGATCTCAATCCCGGTGAGAAATAGGATCCACTCTTACTTAAGGGAATTCAGTGAAACAGCATTCACCACAGCCAGTGGACTGTTAATGCCTGTAATATTCTCTGGGAAAAGAACTATCTCCTAATTACTAACAGTATTCTGGCTTTCTATACCTTGATTGTCACTACAAAATAACATATTTTGATTCAATTATGTTATTTATGATTAAATAAATTGGTTTGTATTTTGCAATAAAAATAAGAATGAGACTATCAGTGCTCAGTATTATTAAGCAATAAATTAGACAGCAACTGTCAACAACTGCTTATTGCAGTTAAATGCACAAGAAAGAAAATATTATTTGAGCTTTCCTACTCTCCCTGATATTTTCCTACAACAATCTCCCTCAGCATTGAAACAGATGAATAGGCTGAAGTTGTGGTACCCATTATCACCCCAGAAGAAGAAAGCCTTATCCCTTCCAGTGTATGTAGATGTTTTAACCATGTGATGATTCTTAATTGTTGTCAAATAACCTCTCTGACACTGAAACTTAACTCCTACAAGTGTGGTAATTCATTCTTTTAGACTTTAATACTGGTGATTTAGTAATCAAATATACATTTCAAACTTTTCTGTCTCTTCGTTTTACCTCTCTTAATCTCATTTGTTTATCTCACTGTTTATTTCAAAATCTCTACCTGATTTAACAATGAATTCTAACTGACTTTCTGGTTCTGATGCTGCATGCCTTATTAATAATTCATGTTGATAGGGAGATACAGTTTCCTGGTAGAGAATGCACTGAAAAATGTAATTCTAATCCAGTATAAAAGACCATGCGATCAGGAAAAATATCCTAAATAGTATCATTAATCCATTTACTGTAAAATCAGCACCTATTTATGCACATAAACAAAATGAAAATAATCTTTTTAATTTTGATCTTAATCTCTTGGATCATGAAGGAAATAAGTTTGCCATTGCCACAATGAACAAAACGGTGATACTTTATAATTTTAGTTTTGCTTCTCCTTCTGCCCAGCCCAAAATTAATAAAATTATGAAGCCAATTAGATATTTGCCAAGGCATAAACTATTTCATAAAGCATAACTACTTCAAAATGAAAAGTACAGCTTAATAATGATATTGGCGCAAAGTTCCTCTGCTGTGTATCCCAAGTGCACCTACTTTGAGAGTGGAAAGCAGATGAAAAACCTGGCAAATACTGTCTTGGAATAAAGATGAAGCTTCTACATTTATAACACTTGTAGTTGTTGATGTAGTATGTAAATAGATTGCTCCAATATTCCAGTGGATGCATATTGGAATTCACTGCGTAGTCTTTGTTCTCAGTCCTACTTATGTTGGAGGATCTGTTTTGAGCTTAAGTTCAAGCCACCTGGAGTGAAATGCTTTATATTGCAACACCAGGCAGAAGATTTTCAAGTCTAAACAATTTCAGGCTGTTAAGAGGTTTCCACAGGCAGCCTCCAGTCTTTGGCAGTTGGTTCCTGTTACTCCTACTCTCTGCCTACCTGCAGTTTTTCCCACTTCTCTCCATTAACTGAAAGAGGAAAAGCTGGACAGCATATTTGTATCTTCATGGCAAAAATTCAAAATTCTCAGTGAGAGGATTCACACAATTCACTATTCAATTTTTCACAATTCATGGATACAGATTCAAATTACTAAAGTTTTCAGAAGAAGATAGTTTAAAAAAAATTGTCATGCCTTAAATGATAGACCTCAACTTCATACTTTATACTTTAAGTCAGGGGTTAGGTCAATGAAACTAAATTTAAATGTATTTTCATGTTTAATAAAGTTGTAACATTACTAATGTTGAATGCACTAAAAGCTGCATAAGTACTAATTATATGTTGTGTTTATTGTTTATTATAAGAAATTATTTGGCTTTCTCAATTTTCACATTCAAGTGTACGTAGTAAAGTTGAGGAGAGAGATAATTAAACCGCTGCAGTTCTATTAGACATTGTGACATTTACACAAATTCTGTTATGGGACAAACCAATGAATTTTTGCTGATGTTTCCAGCTGGATAAGTTTATTGTAATGAACACTAAATTAAACATATTTTAGACTCTATTCTTTGTAAATATCCTAAAACGTTTTATGCACAGTTTTTTTTGAACAGGAGAAAGGAAAGTGGTGTGACATTATGAAAAATGAGACAGAGCTGGCAGTTGCTAAACGAATCATTTATTGCTGAAGGGGAAAAGCAGAGAGAGGGAAAAGACCATTGCTGGAGAGAAAGGAAAAATATTTACTGAACTTGACTCAAAATAAATGATGAAACTGGCATCATTTCAGAGTGCCTGGCTCACCACTAAATAGGATGTAACGTTTCACTGAGCCAGTGAGGGAGATCTGAGTAGGGGTGGAGCTAAAAGAAACTATTATGCTCTATGACTGGATTTTTAGTTGCCAAATTGGGTGTGCTGTCAACACCTCCATCCCCTAGTCTGGAAAAAAAATTGGCATAGTGTTGTCAGGTCGACAACTCAATGTCACCACAGCAGTCTGGAATAATAGGGAATGTGTGCGGGTGCTGAAATCAGCAGCCCACCTGCCATTTTTAAAAAACTAATTTACAAGCAATTCAACTTGCTAACAATTGACTAGGATTTTATATGGCCCACTGTCTTTTGCTAGACATGCCATAAAAACGTTGGGAGTGATTTATGCCACGTATGAGGAAGCATTGCAATAGAGGATAAAAGTGCCTGCAAGCAGGACTTTGGCTGAGTTTGATGGAAGAATATACGAGTTTAGGTGGGACTGTGGCAAGTATTTTTCTTTCAGACATTTACTTCTCTGAGAATTCAATACGAAGAGAAAGGGCCTGCAAATAGGGCTACAGTTATCTTTTGAGATTTCCTGTGCTCACAGCCCCTGATGCACATAATGCACAATGGAGGAGCTTGCCAACTCCTGTGAAGAGGGAAGGAGATAGAAATGGATAGCTGTCCAGGATAGGTGCATAGTCTAGTTCAGCTAGACTCTTTAGAAAGACCTCTTGTCTGTACAGGAAAGGCAACATCAGCAAGTACCCAGAGGCAGGACATGACACTGCCCTGCCAATAGAGTGTACAGGCTGAGGATGTCATAGTTGCTGATGTCAGAACTCCAGTTCCTTAGGCTGTGTCTCCAGAGGGACTGTTACATTCCCGTGTGACATGCTGCCTGGGGAGGTAGCTTCCAACTGTGCTGATGTCCTCCCTATACCTGTCACTTTGAAGGTTACAATAGCTCTCAAATTTTTTTGCACCTGAAGCCTTCCAGAATATGTGGCAATCAAACTACCATGAGTACCGTCAGGGGCATTGCTCAACAGAAAAGTGTTCCATTCCAATCAATGTGCAGCTTGTTTGCCACCCAGAACCAGTAAATTATGTAGGCATGTCCATGAACTCCTGGATGCAGTCACGATTCTGATATACTTAAGCACTTTCAGGTGCCAGGGATGTTCTGTAATCAGAACCTTTGGATGATTGGGTTCTGGGAGTCAAGAAGGGGTACTTACTAAATAGATGGTTCATGATCCCAAAGAAAACTCTTCCTCCCTGATAGGCTAAGATGTGGTACAACGAGAGCCATGCATTCGTCAGGGCCTTCATCAAGCAGACCATTGGTCAGATCAGAATGAGATATAAATATTTGAAACATTAAGCTAGTGCACTGCAATACTGTCGTGCTGCTGTATCACTTATAGCTGAGGTTTCCACTGCTTTCAAAACCTGGTACTCCATAGTCCAGTTGGTATGTCCTTTAGAACTTTACCAGCTTGAACAGTAGTGCTGCTATTGGGCAACTCTTGGTGGTGGACATTCATTGTGCGTCTCCCACGCAAAGTGCATTGTGCCTCCTTGCCACCCATAGTACTTCCTCCAAATTATGTTCAACATTGGAGGAGCACTATTGCTTCATTTGAGATTGCGGGGTGGGGTTGGGAGTAGGGTGTGTGTATGTAGTAATCAGGAAGAGATTTGATCCGATGTCCTGAGGTCTGGAATCAGTGTTGAGGACGACTTTGGGAAGTCCATCCAACTGTATACCACTTTGCTGCCACCTTTTGCTTTGTCTGTCCTAACAGCGGGCCAGAACATACCCTGGGTTCGTGATAGCTTATCTGGAACATTGTCTGTAAGCTATGATTGTGAGAATGAAACGCCAGGCTTTTGCTTGACCAGTCTGTGAGGCAGCTCTCCCAATTAAGGCAGTAGCCCCCAAATTTTGGTAAGGAAGATGTCACAGGGCTTACAGGGCTGTGTTTGCTGTTGTCATTTCTGGTGCCTTAATTGATGCCAAGTGGCCTGCCCAGTTATATTTATTTTAAACTTTCTATTGGTTTAAAGAACTGAATGGCTTGCTGGGCTATTTCAGACACATTAAGAATGAAACACATTGCTTGTTAGTATTCTCACACTTATTGTGTATTCTTTGTCTTGTTTGAATTCCCTAAATGTATCACATCACAGTTCTCTGGTTTGAATTTCATTTGCCACTTTTCTGCCTATCTGATCACTGACCATTGATATCTATCTTCTCTCCTAACTATCAACTGTGAAGACAACCATGGTGTCTTCTGTGAATTTCTTAATCAACCCCTTAGATTTATTTTCAAATCATTCAAATATACCACAAAAAAACTGGGGATCCAGTACTGACCTGTGAGGAACCAACTGACAACTGCTTTCCAGTTTCAAAAAAAAACTTTTGTTTCCTGCCAGTGTGCAAATTTTGTATCCAACTTGTTTCATTTTCTTGGATCACATGGGGTTTTTTAATCAGAGATAACAAGGTGGAGAGCTGGATGAACACAGCAGGCCAAGCAGCATCAGAGGAGCAGGAAAGCTGACGTTTCGGGTCAAGACCCTTCTTCTGAAATGGGGGAGGGGAAGGGGATTCTGAAATAAATAGGGAGAGAGGGGGAGGCAGATAGAAGATAGACAAAGGAGAAGATAGGTGGAGAGGAGACAGACAGGTCAAAGAGGCGGGGTTGGAGCCAGTAGAGGTGAATGCAGGTGGGGAGTGAGGGAGGGAATAGATCGGTCCAGGGAGGACGGACAGGTCAAGGAGGCGGGATGAGGTTAGTGGGTAGGAGATGGGAGTGGGGCTTGAGGTGGGAGGAATGGTTAGGGAGGCGGGGACGAGCTGGGCTGGTTTTGGGATGCGGTCAGGGGAGGGGAGATATTGAAGCTTGTGAAGTCCACATTGATACCCTTGGGCTGCAGTGTTCCCAAGCGAAATATGAGATGCTGTTCCTGCAGCTTTCGGGTGGCAACATTGTGGCAATGCAGAGGCCCAGGATGGACATGTTGTCCAAGGAGTGGAAGGGCGAGTTGAAATGGTTCGCGACAGGGAGGTGTAGTTGTTTGTTGTGAACCGAGCGTAGGTGTTCTACAAAGCAGTCCCCAAGCCTCCGCTTGGTTTCCCCAATGTAGAGGAGGCCACGACGGGAGCACGACGGATACAGTATACCACATTGGCAGATGTGTAGGTGAACATCTGTTTGATGTGGAAGGTCTTCTTAGGGCCTGGGATGGGAGTGAGGGGGGAGGTGTAGGGGCAGGTGTAGGACTTGCTGCGGTTGCAGGGAAAAGTGCCGGGGGTGGTGGGGCTGGTGAGGAGTATGGAGCGGACAAGGGAGTCACGGAGAGAGTGGTCCCTCCAGAAAGCAGATAAGGGTGGGGAGGGAAAAATGTCTTTGGTAGTGGGGTCAGATTGCAGATGGCGGAAGTGTCAGAGGATGATGTGTTGGATTCGGAGGTTGGTGGGGTGGCACGTGAGGACGAGGGGGATTCTGTTTTCGTTGTTATTGCGGGGAGGGGGTGTGAGGGATGAGTTGCGTGAAATGTGAGAGACACGGTTGAGGGCATTTTCGACCACTGTGGAGGGGAAGTTGCAGTCCTTGAAAGGTGAGGACATCTGGGATGTCCGGGAGTAGAATGCCTCATCTCGGGAGCAGATGCAGCAGAGGTGAAGGAATTGGAAGTAGGGGATGGCCTTTTTGTATTGGGTTTTTTAATCAGTCTGTCATGGAGGGCCCTGTCAAAACATTGCTAAAATCCATGTAGGCCACATCAACTGCACTACCCTTAAGAATCCTCTTTGTTACTTCCTCAAGTAATACAATGCCAGCATTGTACCCTGATTTGATTAGACAGACACAAAGTCTGAATAACCAAAATTCAAAAGAAAAATATCCAAATCTTCCATCTCAACACATAGATTATCGTTTTTGGTTTTTTATGTGCCCTATTCTTTCTTTAGTTATTCTTTCACTCCTAATGTATTGATAAAATACTTTGGGTGTCACGGTGGCTCAGCGGTTAGTACTTCGGCCTCACAGCACCAGGGAGCCGGGTTTGCTTTCACCCTTGGGTGGCTGTCTGTGTGGTGTTTGCACATTCTCCCTGTGTCTGTGTGAAGTAGGA
The DNA here is from genome assembly GCA_024137785.1 of Ginglymostoma cirratum. NCBI lineage: Eukaryota > Metazoa > Chordata > Chondrichthyes > Orectolobiformes > Ginglymostomatidae > Ginglymostoma > Ginglymostoma cirratum. The sequence continues at coordinate 5,799,641 of JAHRHZ010000074.1, read as the reverse complement.
GTAAGATTCCGAGATCTTGTGTATTCGGGTGAACCTGTTGGACTGTGGCCCCATGTCGTGTGATTTCTGACTTAAGTAAGAAAGAGAGAGAGCGAGACAGCTCTCTGTGCTAGTTCACTGAATCTTGTAGAGGTGTTAACTCTTTGTGATCTGGTTTGAATACACCTTTGTTTGTTGATTGCTAAATGTTGTTTTGCGCGTCTTGTGTGTTTTCATTCCCTGGAGCTCATGATCTGGGGATGCTTTGAAGTTAATCTGCACCTTGGGTATGTATGGTGATTTAAAAGTGTGGTGTGCCAGTGTAAAAATGGTTAATGTAATGTCCATTTAAGAAACTCTCAGTGGCTGTGCAAAGCAGAAGTCTATAACAAAATGTTGTTTTAAAAAGTTGGTTTGTAAAGCTCGGTAAAAATTTACATTTTAGAATTGGCTCTTTACTGTGTTTGGACTTGGGTAAAACCAATTGAAGCTTCTGGATTAAAAATAAACCCAAAGAAAGCACAACTAGACAAAGCAGAAGTTTCTTACTTAGGACAGTTAGTGACACGAGGCAGCCGTAACATTCCATCAGAAAGGAAAGCCACATCATTGCAGATTAAAAAAACCAAGTTACTGTATATATCTGTGTAAAAATACTGAAAGTAGTATATTAGGAATGGATTTACTGGAACGATTTGGAGTTGTAATTAACATACAAGAAGCAAAAACTGATTGGGATTGCTGGTTTAAATTTAGAAGGTCAAGGATTGCATGCCTCCTTAAGAGCATCTGTGCTGCCACAGTTGAGTGGGAATGGCACCCTGCGAATCCCTGTCACAAGCTAGTAATGATGTGCCCCAAATTATGGGCGACCACCAAAACTGAGTGTGGGAAATTAGATATAAAACCGATCGAAATACCTGCGAATATACGTCCACCTAAAAGTCAGTACCCCATCAAACCTGAAGCAGTTGAGGCACTTAGGGAAATTGTGAAAGATTTGGAGAAACAGAGAATAATAAAGGAAGCTCGTTCCACTACTAACTCCCCAATTTAGCCAGTGAGAAAACCCAATGAATCATACAGACTAACAATGGACTATACTAATTTAAACAAACTTGCAGATAAGACTGTGCCTATTGTGGCAGATCCCAACACTATAATGAACAAAATAGTGTCAGAAGCCAAGATTTTTAATGTCCTAGACATAGCAAACGTGTTCTGGGTTGTACCTATAGACCCCAAACACTAGTATAAATTTGGCTTTACAGTAGGTGATAGACAGTACACCTGAAGAAGACTACCACAAGGATTCCACAATTCTTCCACCAGGCAATGGCCAATGTGATAGCAAAAGTTCTCAAAAACAGAGTGTGTGATATTACAATATGTAGATGCCAATCCTGATTGCTTCCACTAGTGAAGAGAAACATTATAGGACAGTACTGAAAGTGTTAAAACTAATAGAAGCTTTTGGATTAAAAATAAACCCGAAGAAAGCACAGCTAGACAAAGCGGAAGTTTCTTACCTAGGACAGTTAGTGACTCAAGGCAGCTGTAGCATTCCATCAGAAAGGAAAGCCACATATTGCAGATGAAAATAACAGTTACTGTTAAAAGGTTAAGACAAGTGTTAGGATTATTCAACTACTGCCAGAACTTTGTGGAAAATTGCAGTGAACTAGCTAGACCCCTGCGAGACCTTACCAAAGTGGGGGCCTGAGCAGGAGACAGCTTTTGTCAAGATCAAACAGGCACTGGCTTCTGTGCTGGCACTGGGACTTCCTGACCTGTAAAAACCCTTTCACCTTTTAGTAGTGAGAGCTATAACAGTCAATCTGCATTAGTGTTACAGAGGCAAGGAGACAAGCTCCAGCCTGTGGGATACTACTCAAGAAAAATGGATCCGGCCATGATGGGACAACACTCGTGTGTTAGAGCCATCCAATGTGCTACCTGGGCGCTAATGACAACATCCCTCTTAACACAGCTGGGGAAGGTGATATTACGCTCCCCACATTCTATAGTTCAGCTACTGGAAGCTGGCAAACTGGGAGGTTTTACAGACCAAATGGGAAGCCATACTGTTGCTGGGAAACAAGCACATGGAAGTGGTTAAAGATAAGAGAGACGCAGCAAGCTATGTAAATCAGAAAAGCGAGACTCATGATTGCAACCCCTGATGGAACAGGAAGAAGAAAGACAGGGTTGAGTTAAGGAGGAGCAATTAGCGGGGCCGTATGTGAAATGCATCTTTGCAGCTGGGGCACGGAGGGATTATGATCGTGAGGCCCAGACAGGGTGGGCTGTGGTTAGTATGAAATGGGAGCTTTTAGCAGGAGAGACAATAGAAGGATGTCACTCTGCCCAGGTGGCTGAACTAAAAGCACTTACTGCAGCTCCGCGGTTAGGGAGAGGATAAAGGTTAACATCTACACAGACAGTAGGTATGCCTTCGGTGTAGTCCATGGCAACATGATGGCATGGGCAAGGCGGAGTTATGTTACTTCGAGTGGTAGAGTAATCCAGCATGAGAACCTAGTCAAGGACCTAGTGGCTGCAGCAACTGAACCAAAGAAGCAGCAGTCATTAAAAGAAAAGCACACAGATAATGCAGGAAAAGCAATGTTAGAGCAGGAAGTGATAATGATAGCAGCTGCAAGAGACCATGCAGTCAAAGATGACAAATAGAACATTTTAAATTTACAGGCAGCAGCTAGTTTAGAAGAAAAAATGGAATGGATTAAAGACAGGTAAGTGCTAGGAGCAGACGATGTTTGGAGAAAGTAAGGCAAAGTGGTAGCGCCTACATTCTGCCTGCAGACGTTATGCAATATTTACCCCGGATTAGCACACATAGGGAGAAATGAAATGATATAGCTGATGTCTAATTGCTGGTGGTAGAAAGGAATGGGAAGAGACATTGACAAAATTTGTCAGAGATGCACTGCATGTGCACAGACCGAACCAGGACAGGGAAGGAAAATTAAAATGAGCCATCAGCCCCGTCCAAGGGGACCATGGAAACGTATTCAAATAGATTTCATAGGGACACTCCCACAAAGTCAGAAGAAGAAATCCTGACTAGTTGTGCTCGACCAGTTTACAAGATGGGTGGAGCTTTCCCCATAAAAGACTGTGCTGCAACCTCGGTGGCAAAAATACTGGCAGCAGAAAAATATCTAGATGGTGGGGGGGGTGTCCCCATACAAATAGATTCAGACCAAGGGACCCACTTCACAGGCAAGTGACTGAAGGAAGCATGTAAACTACTAGGAATAACACAAAGGTATCATATGCCCTTCCATCCACAAAGCTCGGGGATGGTAGAGAGGATTAATAGAACACTGAAAAACACTCTGACCAAGGCAGCGATAGGAGGAGGGGTTAAATGGACCCTTTCCCAAACAGCCATTCTGATGGCCCAGAGGGCAACACACCACTGGACAAAAACCCTTTAAATTCATGACAGGACGAGCAATGACAGTGCCCCAGGAACTAATCACAGGGGGAGCAGAACTGACTAACAGCAAGGGACAAGTCTGGGATTACATGAAATCCCTCTGTAAGCATCTTCATGGGCAGGCTTAAGACAAACAGCTTGCCAAAGACTGGGAGTCTGAGGGACACCCAGGACAAACATAAATGCCAGCCCCAGGATCAAAAGGTCCTGGTAAAAATAATCCCAAACAAGGGAGCCTTGTTCGCCTGGTGGGATGGATCTCTTGAGGTAATATTAACAGGTAACAGAAGCACACTTATTATTGAAAATGGAATTGGTAAATGGAGACATCCTATACAGCTAAGAGCATATAGTGGTTGATGGGGTGACTGTCCAGCCTGCTAGCTTGGCATACTATGGTTTCCTGCTATAGTCCAAAGATGTGCAGGTTAGGTGGATCAGTCACGCTAAATTGCCCTTAGTGTCTATGGATGTGCAGACTAGGTGGGTTAGCCATGGGAAATGCAGGGTTACAGAGCTAGGATAGGGGTGTGGGTCTGGATGAGGTGCTTTTCAAAGGGTTGGTGTGGATTCAATGGGCTGAATGGCCTCATTCCACACTGTAGTGGATCCTATTCTACTTTATAAAAATAACTTTGGGTCCTCCTTGATTTTACTTGACAATATTCTTTTCTGCCCTTCCTTTGCTTGGCTAATTTCCTTTTAACCCCTGCTGTTTCAAAACTCCCATAACCCACCACCCTTAGCCTCAGCTACTTACCTGCCACCCAACCATCCCTAGCTAACTGGCACCCTACTCCCTCTCCCAGTTATCTGACACAGTTTCTCTTAGCACCTGTAAAGTGGATTCAGGACCTTTTCATTTTGGAATGTGGCAACCTGCATCAGGAAAAGGAGTGTATATTCAGCACAGATTCCTGATCTGGATGGAACTGCTTCAGCTGGGAAGAATCCTGACCCAGAAGTTTGCATAGAGGACCCCTCTGAAGTTAAACGGTCAGGGTCAGAAATAGGGTTTCTGATGCTGACCGGAAATTCCAGTCCAATGAATTTAAAGATTCAGTTTCTATTTTCTCACCTGCATCAGGATTCCCTCTGCAGCTGTCACTAACCTGTGCCAGGATGCCTGTGCTCCTTAAAGGCTTGATTAAGTGGGAAGTTCACCCTTTCTCAAGTTATTTGTTTGTTGTCCTGTCGGGAGGCCACTAATTGGCTCAGATATGCTTTGTGCAATGTTGCGAAGTTGGTACGGTACTTGTGGATTGGAAAGCAGGGTGTTAGAATTTGTTTGTGAAATGATGGGGAAGAGTGTGAGGTCCCTTTAAAAGCTGTGGTTTTTTTTTTAAGGCTAAAAAAATGTCTGCAGACAGCAACAGATGCATGGAGTTCTTGAAATTGGAACATGTATACCAATTGGTTATGTGTTTGGCAACCTAGGTGTTTTGATGTCAAGGCAATTGCTTGAATATCAGCCAATTAATTTAAACCACGCACTTAGAGACTGAAAACCAATTGAATTTAAATCCGATAGTGTTGACAACCTTGGACCAATCCTATTATAAGAAAATTGACAGGTCATAAAGGGTAAATAAGAAGAGGGTTTTTGAAAATCACTGTGAAAGCAAACTGCCATCTTTAAGAGAACAGCTGTCAACAGCCTTAGGATCCAAAGAAAGAGAAAATCACTGGCTCTTACAGAAATCTCTAAATCTGAGAAAGCATCATCTAAATAAAGGTACTGCAGCACTCTTAGCTAATATTCCTGACACAAAAATTCGACAGAGGAAGGTGTTCCTGACTGGAGAACAGCGGAGAAGGCAAAGAACATTTTGGAAGACTGATCCTGGCTGTAATTTTGAGAGATTAAGCTTTTTTAAAATTAGTTTGGTTTATAACTGGAGCTTACTTTCAGTTGTTTCAGTGGCGGGAGTCCGGGAGTAAGCGCGAGGGCAGCCTGGGAAGGTAAGCTTTTTGATTATAAAAGTCTTACCTCGCATGACTGCGGCCTTTCAGTTGTTTCAGCGGTGGCAGTCCGGGAGGAAGCACGAGGGCAGCCTGGGAAGGTAAGCTTCCACCCAATAAATTTGGGAGTCAACAAATACCCAAGACACTATACGCGTAGTGTCTCCCACCCTTCCACCTCCTCTAAGCTAATAAGAACGACTAAGTGTGGTGAGCAGGTAAGCTATTTGCATTCTTTTTACCTCAAATCTTTGTTATCTTTCGGGGTGGTCACCTAGACACCAAATCCTCTGGGAGCGGGTTGGAAGGCAAAGCCGGAGTCTGTTTGAGTATATAGTGGAGTAAACTTACTGGTGCAGCGAACACTGCGAAACTAAAAAAAAAACCAATTCATTTTAAATAATTGACTAAGTAAAGATGGCAGGCCAGGTGATGTTTTGTAGCTGTATGATGTGGGAGCTAGCTGATCCCATTGAGAACGGCAGTGACCACATCTGCAGCAAGAGTTGGCTGCTTGAGGAGCTCCGGCTCAAAACTGATGAGCTGAAATCCGAACTCCAAACACTGCGGCACATCCGGGAGGGGGAGAAATACCTGGATGCTGTGTTCCAGGAGGCAGTCACACCTGGTAGATTAACTAATGTTAATTCGATCAGCGGGCAGGGACAGCAGTATGTGACTGCGAGTGAGGCAGGTAGAGGGACCCTGCAGACGGGAACACAGGAGCCGCAGCGCTTGACATTGTCCCACAGGTATGAGGCACTTGTCCCCTGCATGGATGAGGAACAGGGCTGCAGGAAGGATAGGTCAACTGACCATGGCACCATGGCCAGGGAGGCCATTCAAGAGGGGTAGCAAAAAGACAGATTGTAGTTGTAGGGGATTCCATCATCAGGGGGACAGACAGTATCCTTTGCGAGCAGGATAGAGAATCCCGTATGGTGTGTTGCCTGCCCCGTACCAGGGTGCGAGACATCTCTGACCGGCTTGAGAGGATACTAGAGAGGGAGGGGGAGGATCCAGTTGTTGTGGTCCATGTAGGTACCAACAACATAGGCAGGACTGGGAAAAAAGACCTGTTTTGGGATTATGAAAAGCTAGGAACAAAGTTAAAAAAAGGTCTTCAAGGGTCATAATCTCTGGATTGCTGCCCGAGCCACGTGCAAATTGGCATAGGGAGGCAAGGATTAGGGAAGTAAACACGTGGCTAAAAGAGGGTTTCCTTTTCATGGGGCACTGGCATCAGCTCTGGGACAGGAGGGATCTATACCGCTGGGATGGACTCCACCTTACCAGGGCCAGGTCCAGTGTTCTGGCGAAAAGGGTAAATAGGCTGGTTAATAGGACTTTAAACTATTAAGTAGGGGGGAAGGGAGAAGTGAGCGTAGAGGGAGAATAACAATTAATGTAAGGCAAAGCAGCAGGTTAGTAGGTGACGAGGAAGCTTCAACTCCATTGAAAATTAGGAAAAAGTTAAAGGGAAGGAGAACTCAAGAGTTGTTAGTAATGGAGGTGATAGGACCCAAAAAGAAGGTGCAAAAACTGGCATAAGGGCACTTTATCTGAATGCTCGGAGCATTCGAAACAAGGTGGATGAGTTGACAGTGCAAATCATAGCAAATGGGTATGATTTAGTGGCCATTACAGAGACATGGTTACAGGATGGTCATGACTGGGAGTTAAATATCCAGGGGTATCAAACTGTTCGGAAGGACAGACAGGAAGGTAAGGGAGGTGGTGTTGCCCTGATTTTTAAGGACGATATCAGGGCGGTAGTGAGAGATGATACAGGTTCTACTGAACAAAATGCTGAATCCATTTGGGTGGAAATTAGGAATAGCAGGGAGAAGAAGTCACTGATAGGTGTGGTCTATAGGCCACCAAATAAAGACATTGTGGTGGGGTGGGCAATAAACATAGAAATAGCTAATGCACGGAAAAATGGTACAGCAATTATCATGGGGAATTTTAATCTACATATCGATTGATCAAACTAGGTCGGTCATGGCAGCCTTGAGGAGGGGTTCATAGAATGCATCCAGGATAATTTCCTTGAACAATATGTAATGGAACCTACGAGGGAGCAAGCTATCCTAGATCTAGTCCTGTGTTATGAGACAGGAATAATTAATGATCTCATAGTTAGGGATCCTCTCGGAAGGAGCGATCACAGTATTGTTGAATTTAAAATACAGATGGAGCGTAAGGAGGTTAAATCCAGTACCTATGTCCTGTGCTTAAACAAAGGAGACTACGAAGGAATGAGAAAGGTGTTTGCTAAGGTAGAATGGGAGCAAAAACTTTACGGTGGGTCAATTGAGGAACAGTGGAGGACTTTCAAAACAATTTTTCACAGTGCTAAGCAGAAGTATATTCTAGTGAGAAGGAAGAACTGTAGGAAAAGAGAGAGCCAGCCATGGATGTCTAAGGAAATAAAGGAAAGTGTCAGATTGAAAAAAAAAACACATACAAAGAAGCAAAGAGTAGTGGGAAACTAGTAGACTGGGAAATCTTTAAAGGCCAACAGAAAGCCACATAAAAAGTTATAAAGAAAAGTAAGATAGATTATGAGAGTAAACTAGCTCAGAATATAAAAACAGGCAGCAAAAGTTTCTATAAATATGTAAATCGTAAAAGAGTGGCGAAGGTAAACATTGGTTCTTTAGAGGATGACAAGGCCAATTTAACAACTGGGAATGAGGAAATAGCCGAGACATTAAACAGTTATTTCGTGTCGGTCTTCACAGTGGAAGACACAAATAACATGCCGAAAACTAATAGCAAGGAGGTTATAGCAGGTGAGGACCTAGAAAGTATCATTATCACGAAGGAGGCAGTGCTGGGCAAGCTAATGGGGCTAAAGGTAGACAAGTCTCCTGGCCCTGATGAAATGCATCCCAGGGTACTAAAAGAGGTGGTGGGGGAAATAGCAAATGCACTAGTAGTTATTTACCAAAATTCACTGCACTCTGGGGTGGTTCCCGCAGATTGGAAAACAGCCAATGTGATGCCACTGTTTAAAAAAGGAAGTAGACAAAAAGCAGGTAACTATAGGCCAGTTAGCTTAACTTCAGTAGTTGGGAAAATGTTTGAACCTATCATTAAGGAAGAAATAGCAAGACATCTGGAAATAAATTGTCCCATTGGGAACACTCAGCATGGGTTCATGAAGCGTAGGTCATGTTTAACTAATTTGGTGGAATTCTTTGAGGACATTACTTGCATGGTGGACAATGGGAAACCTGTGGATGTGGTGTATCTGGATTTCCGGAAGGCATTTGACAAGGTGCCACACCAAAGGCTGCTGCATAAGATAAAGTTGCACGGTATTACTGGTAATGTATTGGCAAGGATAGAGGATTGGTTGACCAATAGAAAACAGAGTAGGGGTAAATGGGTGTTTTTCTGGTTGGCGGTCAGTGGCTAGTGGTGTGCCTCAGGGATCAGTGTTGGGACCTCAATTGTTTACAAATTACATAGATGATTTGGAGTTGAGAACTAAGTGTGGTGTGTCAAAATTTGCAGATGACACTAAGGTGAGTGGTAGAGCAAAGTGTGCAGACGACACTGAAAGTCTGCAGAGGGATATAGATAGTCTAAGTGAGTGGACAAAGGTCTGGCAGATGGAGTACAATGTTGATAAGTGTGAGGTCATCCATTTTGGTAGGAATAACAGCAAAATGGACTATGTTTTAAACGGTAAAAAATTGCAGCACGCTGCTGTGCAGAGGGACTTGGGTGCCCTTGTGCATGAATCGCTGAAGGTGGGATTGCAGGTGCAGCAGGTGATTAAAAAGGCAAATGGAATTTTGTCTGCCATTGCTCGAGGGATGGAGTTGAAAAACAGGGGGGCTATGCTGCAGCTGTGTAGGGTCCTGGTGAGGCCACACCTGGAGTACTGTGTGCAGTTTTGGTCTCCTTACTTGAGAAAGGATATACTAGCACTGGAGGGGGTGCAGAGGAGATTCACTCGGTTGATTCCAGAGTTGAGAGGGTTGGCTTATGAGGAGAGACTGAGTAGACTGGGCTTATAGTCATTGGAATTCAGAAGAATGAGGAGAGATCTTATGGAAACATGTAAGATTATGAAGGGACTCGATAAAGTGGAGGCAGGGAGGTTGTTTCAGCTAACAGGTGAAACTAGGACTAGAGAAAATCACCTCAAAATAAAGGGAAGCAGATGTAGGACTGAGGTCAGGAGGAACTTCTTCACCCAAAGGGTTGTGAATCTGTGGAATTCCCTGCCCAGTGAAGTGGTTGAAGCTACCTCACTGAATGTTTTTAAGGCAAGGCTAGATAAATTTTTGAACAGTAAAGGAATTAAGGTTATGGTGCGTGGGCGGGTAAGTCAAGCTGAGTCTCAAAGATCAGCCATGATCTTATTAAATGGCGGGGCAGGCTCGAGGGGCCAGATGGCCTACTCCTGCTCCTAGTTCTTATGTTCTTACATCCATTGAAACAATATGCCACTAGAATTTTGCTTTATTTGGGAATAGTTAATAGTCATGGGGGGAATTGTTCAGTTTGTTAGTAGTTCTGTTAATTTGTTAACTGTTAGAGTTAATAATAAATTGCTACTTGTTGATCATAGAGAGACTGTCAGGAGTTCGTTTTATTTCACCTCTCCTTTAGAGCAGATTGAGAGGTGAGAAGCAGATTATACTACTTTTCACATTTCCTTTAACAGATTACGAGGTGAGGTGAGCTTCTCGGGGTGTGGGGGGGGGTGGGTTTCAGTTTTAATTATCGGTGGGGTCGACCACCCCTTAACAGTAGCATGACGAAAAGTCAGTAGATGGCATACTACACTGTATGGGTCAAACTCCCTCATCCCACCAAAAGATATAAAATCTTGCATAACGCTTTTGGGGTCAAGCAATCTCCTGAATCCAGGTTATATTTGCTCCTACTTCAATTGCTCTGCCTGTTCTCTTAAAATTCTTTACTCGAACAGTTTTCCCCATCATAGTCATGCTTCCATTCCTAGCAGAGGACATAAGACACACATAGGATAGAATAGTCAAGATAATTGCTTGGGAGATGTTTGAAGTGGAATAATGAAGTTGTGGCTGAGGTAAAGAGTCAACAGTTGGAACCTTCAGGTTTCCAACAATCTCCCATTTTGAACATGTCTAAAAATTAAAATTCTTCCAAAATGTCTGCTTGGCACTTTCAGTATGCCACTCCTAAGGCTCCTAATGTCAATGGGAACCCATGACAGCCAATAAAGATGTGCTGAAGAAATGTATGCTAGTTCTAAAAAGTATAAAAGTGGAGAGCAAAAGTGCGGTTGCACTGCATTTCTGGTAGTAACAGTGCCATTGGATTTTGTGTTGTCTCCTGTAAGCATATATAGCTCTGCATGTTCAGCTTTTTGTTTTTGTGGAAAATTGCTGAAAGTACAAATTGATAATAACACAGTGAGGGAAATCAAGCACCTGCTACCTGAGTGAACAGGGCAAGTAACTGTGTGACTCTTTAACCATTGTAATTGCAAGATTTACTGAGCAAGAACTGAAAAGGAAATGTAAGTTATGACGGATGGATTCAATGTCAAATCAGAAGAAACAGAAAGAAATTTGATTGAGGAAAGAAGAGAAATGCTAAAAAGAATGCCATATTATTAACATATTGAATTCCAAACATTTCTAATGCTCATTCAGCCCTGAAGGAATAAGACTCTCAATAGATTATTTTCAGTGCCAGAGAGGTGACTGGGAGAAATTATGATATTCACATTGTTAAAAGTGGGTTTAGACTATAGTAGGAAAGAATTAAATTCTAACTGAGTTTAATTCATAACTGTTGCGCAAATGTGACATCCATATCCTCGTCAATGCCTTTCAAAGATTAGGCAGACAGTGTTCTGAGGAAGGGGCACTGGACCCAAAACATTAACTCTGATTTTTCTTCACAGATGCTGCCAGACCTGCTGAACTTTTTCCAGCAACTTCAATTTGTTAGTGAAATGCCATTCTTCTGTAAAGTGGCTCAACTCAGAAGCCAAATACTGGATTTCAGTAGTTAATTGCCCATTTTCCTGAAATTGAAATTGCTGCAGTGTTTTTCCATTAACAAGGACTGGTGGCATTAGCCTCCCTGGTGTTTTGACAGAAAATGGTATCCCATTGAAAACAATCTTAGCTTGTCCTGTTTCTTTCTCCTACTAACATTATCTCTTTAAGGCAACTGCAGCTGTTATAATAAAAGCAAAATACTGCAAATCTAAAATAAAAACAGGAAGTGCTGGAAAACTCCAGTAGCTGTGGCAATATCTGTGGAGGGAAAAACACAGTTCATGTTTCAAGTTCAGTATAACCCCAAAGAAGAGTCTCAAAAAAAGGATTGCAATAAAATTTGAAACATGAACTGTGTTTCTCTCTCCACAGATGTTGTCAGACCTGTTGAGTTCTTTTAAGGATGTTATGCTGGATATTTCAACTGTCCATTTGAATGTGTATGAGGCATAATTCTGTACAGGAGTTTACTGGAAATTTCTAATTTGACCCAATCCTGATGGTTCAGTTTGTTCACATCACTGTAAAGCCTGGCATGCAGTTTATGTAAGGTATGATGTTATAAACCTCAAATTTAAAAACTGTCCATGGATTTAAAGAATCAACAAAGATAAACAGCTACACATGGAAAGAAGCAGCAATAACTCTGCCTGAAATAACCTATTAAAGTACAAGGATAAACTTATACAGGAATTGAAAGCAATTAGCCATGCCAGGGAAAAGGAGGAGTCAAAGCTACATAAACAAAACTATTTTATCAATTGTTTGATGAATGGCTGCCTCATGCCACAAGGACAACTGATTGCCCTGTAGAGGAATTTAAGAAGTTAATCAGAGTGAAGCTGTGTCTTCAAACAGACAGTCAATGCCAAATGTAACAAGAACAAGGAAACTACTTTTGATATGAAGGCAAGTTGCACACTCGCAATATTTTGGATGAAAGGAATCTAAAGAATCATCAATAATATCACATCATAGACCTGAAGGATGAAAATCTGTAAGAATCCAACAACATAACTCTTCATTAGCAGAACTTGAAGACCAACACTGCACAAGGATCAAGCCCTGAACAGCCACTTGCTTGGAATCGTAGCTAAGTTCCACCATTAATTGGCCATTAGCCAAGTTGAGTTGTGAGGCTTAATGTGCTTACTTGAAAGGGTCTTATTTTGATTGCTACATGCAACGAATCATTGTTTTAATACTTTGGTTGTCTGTGAGATTTCTTAATAAGTAGCCGAATTAAAGGTAACTTGGTGATTTACCCACAACAAAAGGTATTATTAGAAATAAAAAATTTACTTATTTTAGAATTACTGAAAAATGTAATTGCTTTATAACTTGAGTAAACCACGATGTACTCACCATTAATTTGAAAGGATCAAAACGAAGTGATCTTGAATATAATAGTTTATCGTAAAAACTGATGCTGGACTGAGTTATCTTTGATTTGGAAGTAATGTACTATTCAAAAATATTTCTACTATTGGAGGGATAAAATTAAACTAAAAATACCCCAAATAAGAGGGCATGCTGGAACAGTAAAACATTTCCAAGGGATGACTAAATAATAGTTTATTTGCCAAGCATATGTGCGCTGAAGGCCCTTGCTAGTGAAATTCTGCTTGTCCTGAACGTCTGAGCTCCAGTGTTGGGAATCAAAGCATCTTTATCGCTATACTAAAAAAAGATTCTGAACTGAGCAGAAGCCAGCTTTCTCCAATATCACATCTAAGTGGGTAAGCTTTGAATAAGACATGAAGGACGGGACGTAATTGTTATATCTGTGTGTCCTACCAGTTTTATTTTTCAGCAAAAGTGCTTCTGTTTGGCCAGGGAAAGTAAATAACTAAGCCTATCTGTCTGCTTCTTGCACAAACTCAAAAAAGGATGCCAGGGGATGTTGTGGAATTTATTTTATGAACTCATTTAAGAAATTGACTCAAATTAATTGAGGTGCACTGTGTGCTTTTGAGGGGTGTTAGCATCCAGGCTGATTTTGAACAATCTACTTTGGCTGATGGGAAAGTGCCAGGTTTAGCAAGTGCAAACTATTGAGATGTGGCTTTTTGCAAAGATCTGTCAATTATATTTTTCCGGAAGATTTCATCATGTCAACACGTTGTCATTCCCGGAATAACAACTTTATTGCCCACGGAGATCAAAACAAATTAGTTCAACAGTTGATATGCACAAATAAACTGAACAAGGTAGGAATACTAAGTCAGTCTAGATTTTGGGCAACAAGTACTGTCATTCATGGAATGTAACCTCTCATTTTAAACCCTTTTAGATATTTGCTTATCCTTTAATTTAATTCAGTTCTCCATACCCCACCTTCTATATGTATGGAAACTATTGTCTCTGAGTTAGAATGGTACAACTAAATTCTTTAGAGATTTGGGCAACAGATCAGTGAAACCTGCACCTACTAAATTTGAGAGGTGAGGGAGATGTTCCTTAATTCTAAAATCTTAAGAGGCAATGAATGAAACCTGTCTATTGCTGCAAACTAAACAGTGGCTTCAAAGCAGACCAAGGATGAGATTGCCCATGGCTGTCAAGATGATTGTGACACTAAATTTCAAATGCCTCTTTCTCCATTCAGGCCGAGGCTGCAGAAATATGGAGATTACGGGGGATGTCAAAATATTTTTACCCGTATTCCCTCTTGCAAAGATAAACACAAGGAGCAAGCATTTGGTTTTTAAGAATTGTAAACTTCACCATTATTTATGGTGCCATTGACTCTCTACACATTTCCCTTGAGTCTGCCTTATCTTAACTCTCCACATTCATAAATAGAAAGTGATTCATTTCTCTTGATGTACAGCTGGTGTATAATCATATGCAAGGGATCATGCAAGTAATTCCTGTTATCCTGAGAGGAAACCCAACTCTATCATTCTGTGGTACTTTGCTGTCTAGATCAGGATTTACTGCCAATTCCCACTTGAACCACTTACCGTCTTAGCAATGGAGGTACACTCACATCCCTGTGACGAAGGGAGTGTTAGGAGACTGACCATGTGACAGTGAAGGAGTGGTGATAAATTGCCAAGTCATGATGTGTAACTTGGAGGGGAATTTGGATGTTGTGATGTTTCCATGCATCTTCTGTCCTGTCCTTCTAAGTGGCAGATGATGTAGATTTGGAAGGTGCTACCAAAAAGGATTGGTTGAGTGGCTTTTTAAAAACTTCACGTGGGATGTGGATGTTGCTGGTTGGCCAGCATTAGTTGCTCATCCCTCATTATCCTTCAGAAGGTGGTCGTGGTGACCTGCCTTCTTGAACCACTGCAGTCTATGTGCATCCTCAATGCCATTAAAGAGGGAATTCCAGGATTTTGACCTGGTCATAGTTAAAGAACAGTGATATATCCAAGTTGGGATGATTTGAGACCTGGAGAACTTGCAGGTTGTGGTGTTCCAAGGTATTTGCTGCCCCTGTCCTTCTATATGGTACTGGTCATGAGTTTGGAAGGTGCTGTCTATGGAACCTTTGAATTTTTGTAGAGCATATTGTAGATGGTACATACAGCAGCTCTCAAATGTCAATGGTGGAAGCAGTGAGTGGCATTACATCCAAAAACAGTCAGTTGGGCTGTGTGGATGACATTGTGCTTCCTAAATGTTAGAGCTGTACTTGTCCAGGCAAGTTAGGATTATTCCCTTATACTCCTGAATTAAGAGACAGGTGAATTGCATGCTGTAGGGTTCCTAGTTTCTGACTTGCTCTTGAAGCCACTGTATTTGTATGGCTAGTTTAGTGCAGTTTCAGGTCAACGGTAACTCCCAGGATGTTGATAGTCAGATTTCAGTGTGGTAATGCCGTTGAATGTCATGGGGCAATGGTTAGATTCTCTCTTATTGGAGATGGTCACTGTCTGGCATTTGCATAGCATGAATATTGCTTGCCACTTGTCAGCCATGTCTGGATATTATCCAGGTATTGCTGCATTCGGACATGGACTGCTTCAGTATCTGAGTAGTTGCAAATGATAATGAACACCCTCTCTCCTAACTATATGATAAGTGGAAGGTCACTGATGAAGATGTTTGAGCCCGGATGTTATTCTAAGAACCTCCCGCAGAGATCTCCTGGAGCTGAGCTGACTGGCTTCCCCTACCACAACCATCTTCCTTTGGGCCAGGTAAGACTTCAACCAGCAGAGTGCTTTCCCACTGATTTTGATTGACTCTAATATTGCTAGAATTCCTCGATGCTACAGTTAGTCAGTTGCAGCTTTATGTAAGGGGCAATCATGCTGTCAGCCCCCCTTGGAGTTCAGCTGTTCTGACTGTGTTTTGAACCAAGGTTGTAATATGGTCAGTCACGGAGTGGCCCTTGGAAAACTTAAACTGAGCATCACTGACCAGATTATTGCTGAGTAGGTGCTGCTTGATTGTGCTGTTGATGATCCCTTCCATCACTTTACTAATGATTTGAGAGTAGGCTGATGGGGCGAATATTGGCTGGGTTGGATTTGTTCTGCTTTGTATGCAGGTCATATCTGAAAAAACATTCACGTTGTCAAGTAGATGCCAGTGCTATAGCTATATTGGAAGGGGATGGCTCAGGGCATGCCTGATTCTGGAGCACAAGTCTTCAGTACTATTGCAGAATACTGTCAGGGTCCATAGCTTTTTGACTGTCCAGTGTCTTCAGCCATTTCTTGATATCACATGGAGTGAATAAAACTAGCTGAAGACTAGTGACTGTGATGCAGGGGTCCTCCAGAGGAGGCTGAGATAATCATCTACTCAGCATTTCTGGATGAAGTTGGATGAAATTTCTTTAAGGTCTTCCTTTTTTTTTTTTTCGCTTGTATACTGTGCACTGCTGTCACTGAGGAGTCTTCTCATGTTGTTTATTGAATCATTTACTATCATTCGTGACTGGATGTGGCAGAACTTGGATTTGATCTATTGGTTGTGGGATTGCTTAGCCAAGTCTATTGCATATTGTTACTGCTGTCTTGAATACAAGTAGTCCTGTCTTTTAGGTTGACCAGTTTGATACTTTGGTTTTTGCCATGCCTAGTCCTGTTCCTGTCATGCCCCACCTTCGTTGAATCGATATTTGACCTAGCAGAATATATCAGACTTTCTATTGGATGACAAGGTTTATTTCCTCATGACATGGCTGATAACTCTGGTCCAGAACCTGTCCTTGAAGGGAGTGACCTGAATTGAAACAGGAATGTTATCCTCTTGTGAAGACTGAAGATTCTTGTCTCATGGAATCACGGGCAGTCTACTATGGCAGTCCCTCAGCAATTCACGTAATCTCATGGAGAACAGGCTGCTGAGCTCTGCTGCTTAGGTTCTAGTTCTAGGGTATCTGAAATGAAAAAAAAAAAATTTGGCTGTAGTGAGGGCAAAGGAGACTGAGAACCTGGAATTCACACTGTGTACAATCTCATCTGAACTAGAAATTGCAGAATGAGAAGAGAGAAGGACGTGGTGTGGTAGGATATTCAACACTGATTTCTCAGTACTACTTGGGATCACAGTCTCTTCCCGTGATGATCAGAATTCTAATGCTGGGTCTTCTACAGGGTTTAAAATGTACAGGTATCCTTGCCCTCCTCATATTTTATGCTGTTTCCTGGTGGTGTGTACTATGTTCTCCTACAGCAATGAGAGAATTGTACCAATTCATGTCCAGCAATATGTTTAACTGAAAACATGGAATCTTAAATGGTTCCAGTTCAGAAAAAGGTCAGCCCACCTTTGTCTTTGTGTTGGCCCTTTGAAGGGGCAATTTAGTTTGTGGTACTCCCTGCCTTTTCCCTGTAGCCTTGCAAATCCTTCCTTCCTTTTCAAATAATTATCCAATTACCTTTTGAAAGCTTCAGCAGTATCCACTCCACACTTTGGTAGCACATTCCAAATCGCAACTGCTTGTTGCATGAAAAAGATTTTGCTGCTGTCATCACTACTACTTTTTCCAATCATCTGAAAACTATGCTCTCTGATTCCCATTTCCTTCACC
Organism: Ginglymostoma cirratum; assembly: GCA_024137785.1. Lineage (NCBI taxonomy): Eukaryota > Metazoa > Chordata > Chondrichthyes > Orectolobiformes > Ginglymostomatidae > Ginglymostoma > Ginglymostoma cirratum. The sequence goes on along the minus strand of JAHRHZ010000074.1, from coordinate 5,782,222 downwards.
AATGGGAACAATTTCTTAGTATCTACATTGACAAGACCCCTGGTGATTTTAAATACCTAATTAAACCTCTTCTCAATCTTCACAACTCCAAAGAATACAGTCCACCTTGTCTACTCTTTCCAGGGAAATGAAATTATCCTGAAACCAGTCACATGAATCTTTTCTGTAGTCTCTTTAATGCCTTCAGACTTTCTAAATTTCCTATCCAGAACTGGATGCAGTACTCAGTTGTGGCTGAATCAGTGTTTTATACCAGTTTAACATACTTCCTTGCCTTTGTACGCTGTATCCCTATTGATTTATTGTGCTCCCAACCTTTTCTGCCACCTTTTGATTTATGCACATCCATATCCAGGTCTCTCCCTGTCCACCTTCAGAGTTACTTCCTTTTATGATGTCTCTGCGTCTTCCTACCGAACTTATTTTGTCGTGTTTGGGATCCAGCTCTGTTTAGTGTCCCAACGTAAAACTAAGCCTATGGAACTTTCAGCAAGAACTCTTTATTTACAGCTTGATTTGTATATACTTAATACCTTCACACCAAATTAAAGCTTTTCCAGTTCTCTCTACTGAATTATGTAACTCTGCTATCCTCAAAACATCATAATTATATAAACTTCTAATCTTGATCCCACTACTCTACAAAAATGAATTACTCACTGCACTTTTTCTATTTTAATTTGTTAGCCACTTGTTCACTATTCTGCCAATGTGTGTATGTACGTTTTGAAGTTCTACAATAGTCTCCTTTATAGTTCACAATACTTCCAAGTTTTGTATCATCTGCAAATTTCGATCTGTTTGCCTTACATCAAAGTGTGAGTCATGAATCAGGAAGAACAGGGGTCCTAACACTGATCGTTCGGAAAATACACTATAACTATTCCCTCAGTTTGAAAGACAACTGTGTGCCATTACTACTCGTTATTTCATGTCAACCAGCTAGTTTTGTAACCATGTTGCTACTGTCTTTTATATTTCATGGGTTCTAATTTTGTTTGTGTAATTTTAATCAAATACCTTTTGGAAATCCTTCAAAAATCTGAACTATCTACTCTTCCAGCATGCCTGGGCATGTAACAGCTTGACAAAATCTTTCAAAATTAGTCCAATTCTAGAAACCACTTTCACAGACACAATACAGGTCCACTTTAAGAAATTCAGGCTGCCTTTAATTAGTAACATCATTTAATGTAATTGGCCCCTGCTGTTGTGTGTAACCAATGAATATTATATTTTGCCTTTAGGACAACAGAACATTGCTCACACAGCTTTTAGGTATTAAATATGATTAGCCCTTGTATTTTAACCTAACAACATTTTTAGTTCCTTATTAGGTAATAAATGCTATTAACCTATTTACTTAATGACCTCTATATGAGTGCTATTGTGAGGCAGTCTAGAGATCAAGTTCCATCTGCTCCTGTGTTGTGGCACATCTGAACAGATTGATTTTAAAAAAAAAGTCTGTATGTTTCTACCCTTAAACTACAATGTAATTGCCCCTAAAGTTCACCCTTTAACAAAACAGTTTCATTGAGGGGAAAATATTGCATTTTTGAGGATATATTTTAGACCACTTCTTACCTATTCTGTCTTTGCACTGTATTAGAATAACATAAAAGCATACCTATAATCTCACAACTGGTGCTTTCCCAAAGTGAAATTGTTGATATGTACATCCAGACAGGCAGCATCAGTCGGTCACATTGGACATACCAAGCCCAGCTTGATTCTTTCCTCACTTGAAGTCAACATAAATAAACTTCCAAATGGAGGTACTGGCTAGCAAACTATCACCTCTCTTTATTTATCTCTGTAACTCAGAGGTAGCAGTTTGCTCCTGCAATTGTTTCAGCTAAAATCAGCTAAATGCCATAAAACATGAAGAATTTCCAACTAATTAAGACTTAACCACTCATTACTAAACTAACTATATTGCTCTGTGGATTTAGGCAGATGTTACTTAAACACAATCACACAGTGAGTACTTTATTCAAGTAAACTATATAAATCTCCGATTTGCCATTTTTTTCTAACTACCCTCTTCTCACATTTTCCTCAGATCTTACACTTAGCTTTTCATAAGCGGTTTACAGATCACTCCAGGAGTGTGATTTATTGTAGAAACAACACTTCTACTTGCATGTGTGGAACAATGAATAGTGTTGGTTAGAGACTCTAAATCCTTTCCATTATGGGTTGACTAGAAATCACTCCGGCTTTTACCACCTACCATTGACACGTAGGCCATATTGTTAAAACATCAGTTATGGCTGTCAAGTCCAGGTCTGGACTCAAATGTAGAGCTTCTGACTCAGACAGGGACCCTACACATTTTGCCATGAGATCACCATTCCTTAGTTATTTATGCACCCATTGTTGTGGGTCTGGAGCCACATGTAGGCCAGAGCAGGTAAAGGTGGCAGTTTCCTTCCCTAAAGGACATTAGTGAACACATGCAGTGTTTTCATAGTTAAAATATTCCTTCGATAAAATACTTTACTGAAACCAGAAATTGCTGAGTCCAGGATATTGCCTTCTTCCAACAAAGCTTTTGTGGTGTAGTGGTAGTGTCCCTACCTCTGATGCAGATGGCCCGGGTTAAATTCTCACCTGCTGCAGAGGTGTATAATAATGCCACAACCTATGAACTAATTTGTGTGATTAAGATCAGTTCTTTCTTTGTGCGGTGGTGGTGCCCCTACCTCTCAGCCAGGAAGCCTGATCTCAACAACAACATCTCTGAACAGGTTGATTAGGAAATATCTGTAGCATCTTTTCAACCAGATAGTGCAAACACATCATTGTCTTTATTTCCATCACTGGAGTTGGTAATGCTTGCACAAGAAGAATAAGTCATAAAGGGTGGATTAACATCTCCAGCAATAACATCAGTACCTAAGGATTATCGTAAGAATCATTATTAATATGTCTTGATTAGTTTTCTTGTCAAATCATCACTGACGACATTTGAAACCAATTGAGATGGATAAATGTGTGTTCATTATTCCCTTATTGGGATTTGTAAAACATTGCCCAGAGAGATGATTACAGCTACATGTTTATTTTCTTTTCAGAGACTTCATGATTTTACCTTTTTCTCCAGTGGCTGAAATACACAAGTGCATCAGTTCTGAAGGAAAAATTGCAATTCCAAAGACAGTAACAAAACATTAAAAATTTTCCATTTTCTGTTTTACAAACAACCATTATTGCTTCATTTGGGGGTGGGGGAAGAAAAGCAGTGAATTGCACTTTGTATTTTAAGCCATTTAAGGAGAAAAAAAAATTGTTCTAATTTTTACTCAAGAGCATTAGAGAAGAGAAAATGAGACCTTGTTTTGCCCATTTAACTGCCTCCAAAGGAGACCTGTAGTAACTGAATCTATTTTGCTAGGGTTGGTGAAATATGTCCCATGACATTTTGGCTTTGATTTGCCATTTTGGCATCAGATATTTCTGGTGGCCATTTTAAATATGTGTGCGGTCCCTGGCATATGCTAATAACAAGAGATGTGACTGTTTAAGCACTCCACTGCAGGCTCTGCTCCAATTTTTAATCTCCAGCGTCCTATCCAGCAGTGCTTAAAAATGACCACTGGAGGTCACCAAAAAACATAAGTTTCAACTTTTTAATCTTACCTTCAGTTGGAGCCAGGAGGAACTATGCCTCCACAGAAGTGTTACAGGCAAGAACAGGCAGGCAGATTTTTATTTGCATGACAATAGATTGAAAAAAGGGGAGATGCAACAGGCCTTTGTGTCCTTTGTATTCGAGTCACTGAAAGTAAATGTGCAGATGCAGCAGGCAGTGAAGAAGGCCAAGGGTATGTTGGCCTTCATAGTGAAAGGATTTGAGGACAGGAGCAGAGATATCTTCCTGCAGTCGTACAGGGCCTTTGTTTTAGAGCACACCTGGTGTATTATGTGCAGCTTTAGTCTCCTTATCTGAGGAAGCATGTTCTGGCTATTGAGGGAGTGCAACAAAAGTTGATCAGAATGATTCCTGGGATGGCAGGCTTAATGGTATGAAGAGAGACTGGACTGGTTAGGATTATGCCTACTGGAGTTTAGAAGAAACTAAGGAGAAGAATGGACTGGTCTGGTGGGCAGAGCTGTGGCAGAATGGTGTGAGGCAGTGCACTTGAGGAGGGCTAACAAGGCAAGAGATAACACAATAAATGGTAGGACCTTGGTAAGTACTGAAGATCTGAAGGTTCTTGTTGTGTTTCTTCATAGATCTATGAAGGTAGCTGGGCAGGTGGATAAGGTTTAAGAAGGGATATGGGATATTTCTCTTTATTAGCCGAGGCATAGAATACAACAATGGGAAAGTTATGCTTGATCTGTATGAAGTGCTGCTTAGGCCATAACTGGAGTACTTCTGGTCACAACATTATATGCTAGATGGGATTGCACTAGAGAGAGTACAGAGGAGATTTATCCAAATGCTGTTTTGGCTGGAAGGTCTGAGCCATGAGAAGTTGGACAGGCTAGGGTTGTTTTTCTTGGAGCAGCAGAAGTTGAAAGGGTATTGTGAGGAGCACAGATCAGTTGGTTAGAAATTTTTTTTCATTAGTAGAGGGGTCAATAACCAGGGAGCACAGATTAAAGGAAGAAGGCTAAGAGGAGAGTTAAGATGAAATGTTTTCACCCAGAGGATGGTGGGTGTCTGAAATTTATTTCCTGGAAGAATGTGTTTGAGTCAGAAACTCTCATAACACTTAAGCAGTATTTAAATATTCAGTCGCATTGCCATTGCTTCCAGGGTTATGGGCTAATAGCTCATGGGATTAGTGTGGCCAGATATTTTTGATCAGAACAGACACAACAGGCCGAATGGCCTCTTTCTGTACCGTAAATGCCTGAATCTATGAATAATCAGCTGGTGCTCTTAAATTTGACATCACATGATCATTCAATCCTTGGATTTTGAATGAGTTGGTAGCTATGCCCTCAATTGCCACATTAAACAGTTAATACTTTACCCTTTTCTCACCCACCCACATACAATTAAGCAAATGATCAGCAGCAGCAACAGCAAATGAAGTTGCGCACTTCCCCAGCACATGTGATCCATGTAGCTGAGGACAGCATAGCAAATGATTTGTGTTAAAGTGTCTATTATGCCCCTGGAAGAAAATCTGTGGCATTAAAAGCTGAAACCAGTGGGGATTAAGTTTCTGTCCTTATCAACAATCTAATAGCATTCTTAGATAAATAAATAAAAGGGTCATTATAGTTTCAGTATATGTAACAAAAGTAATGAAAATGTATCTATATGATGTTATTGTTCCAAGTAGATTAAACCAGTGTGAAGTCATAGGATGTTTGGAAGGCTAGCCCCTTAGAGATATGGCAAATGAGATGCAAATATAGATGGAGATACTTCAGAAAACTCTGCACACCAAACAGAGATGAGGTATAATGCTGCATAGTGAACAAGTATTTCGGATGCTTTAGACAAATGCTTCAGATTAGGGATTCAGGCATGCACACAATATGCTGCAGTGAAGGATGGGCAAAATTGTTAACAGTATACAATCATGTTAATATTGTCATGTTTTGAGATATCACTATGGGCTTGAATGAGATACAGTAACTTGACAAAAGATCGCAAATACAACTGTGAGAGAAAGTCACTTGCTACACTATTATAAATACAGAGATATATGGGAAAGGGATAATTCTCTAATGTTTCTGTTGACACTTGTAATTGACAATTCAACATTTTATTCACAAGCAGCGAACTGCCAGTTAATCTGTTTGGATTTGGCTGTTGGTCCTTTTTCCTTTCAACTGTCAGGTTAAACATTCAACATTTCAACATTTCCAGGGGAGGACAAACAATATTTCATAGACCCTCTGAAGCTCTTCCTAAAGCATGGCGGCATTGATATCGCTGACTAGAAGGAACTTGCTACCAAACATTCAGAATGGCAAAAACATGTCTATCAAGCTACATTGCGTCTTGAATCTCACAACATGTTATTCATGAGTCTGAGCAACAGCAGAGAAGGAAAATAGAAGTAAATCCTACTTCCATATTCCATTATATCATGTGATGTCCTCCCTCACATGCCTAAAGATCTGCTGGTTTGAACCATCCTATCCAGTCACATGAACACATGTGGAATAAAACCGTGACCCAGAATGGAGATCATCATTAAATCAAGGAACAGCAGTCAACGATCCCTTTGCTGAAGGATTTTTCTGCTGTGTTGCTTCTCTCCGTTATATTTAAAGAGGGAATATTCCCTGATGACAGTCAAGTGTTTAATACCTCAGAAATTGAAATACTGCATACCTATGTTCAGCAAGACATGGAAATCATTCAGGCTTTTGCTGATACGTGGCTTATCACAAGCCACTTATCACCCAAGTCCCAGCAGGGAATGACCATCTCCAAAAAGAGAGAATTTAACTATGTTCCCTTGATGTTCAATGGGATTACCATCACTGAATTCCCCTACCATGGAGATTCTTGGAGTTACCATTGACCAGAAAGTTAACTGAAGCAGCCATGTAAGTATTACAGATACAAATGCAGATCGGAGGCATGGAATTCAGATGTAGCTAACTCAATTCCTGATTCCCAAAGTCATTCTGCCATCTACAAGGCAAAGTATTCTACGTGGATGAGTAGCTCTTCAACAACACTGAAGAAGCTCAACGCCAGCCAGGATAAAGCATCCTGCATGATTTACAGTGAATCTGCCATGTTGAACCATTACTCCCTCCACCAATAGTACATTGTGGCAGCAATGTATTGCTGCAACTTTCCCAGACTTAAACAGAACCTTCCAAATCTGCAACTTTACAGCCCTGCCACTTAGAGCAACAAGAGCAGAGACATGGGATCACACCATCACAACAATAAAAACTTGTGTACTATTCAATAAATTACAAATTTTATGTACTTAGAGGTGGGATGT
>JAHRHZ010000074.1:5737186-5770284 GCA_024137785.1 Ginglymostoma cirratum | reverse complement strand
TTCTAAGTACTTAAAGTAATCATATATCCAAGCCTTCCGGAAGGTCTAGGTTCAAGACTCACCTGTCCCAGATATGTATCTTAAAATGTCATTTTTTGTTAATCATGTGTTTTATTATATAACAAAATTTACAGCATTGTATGTTTTTGTTTCAGCAAGATACCACTTCATTGAAACCAAAACAAAACAAAATATGATCTATCAAGCCAGGATTCAGTTTGGAATCTGACTTGTCAAGTAGTAACTTCAACTGGGATCATATCAGTATACTTAAATCTTCATTTATCATATTGCCCACTGGTTTTACTATACCTTTCTCCATCTCTATCCATGATTTCTTACATTTTCTTGTTGTTTTAAAAAATATACCAATTGAATTTGTATATCATCTTCTTCAATTTTATCTACAAATGATTTATTTGTGGCATGCTGAAACATCTTAGATTCCAATGTAAACATATATCATTATGGTCTCCTTTATACTAAATGATCCACTATTCTGTGTATCATTTTCTCTTGCAGGGCAATCAGTGAGCTACAGCATTTTCTTATAATCTGACTTATTCCTATCTGGCACCTTTATTTTTTATTAACATTCCCCCTTCAATGTAGGTCTTGGATATTACCATATTATTGTCAATGCTCCTTATATGCTTAACAATATTGAACTTATTTGCCTGGTTTATTTTGTTACTCATTATTAGATGAATCAATAACAAAACCTAACAATATCTTTTCCTCTTATGAACAGCATTTGGCTGAATATGGCGCCGATCTCCAGTAACATGGAAGTTAACGCCAAGGAAGAGATGAAGCACAGAAAGACTCTTCAGTGACCTTGATACTCCAGTTGCAGTACTACTTGATGCATTGTCACAGATCACCAAGCTTAGTTTCCCAGTACTGTTAATTCAACCACCAAAAAGGTCAACAGCAATAATACAATAGGAATACTGTCATGATTATATACAGACTATTATCATTGATTAACTTTGGTTTGAGAGAAATCCAATTAAAAATGAGCTGCAATCCTTGAATGTCCACCTAAACTAATCACAAGGACAACAATTTATAAAGAAATTTCTAAGTAGCACAACTGCGCCTCACAAACAGAAAAGTTATTCAAGGAGTAATTACCCAGACATTAAATGTCTGTTATCTGGAATATGTATGGTCCACAATGAGACCTGGGGTCAAAACTTTGCTAGTTTTGCTGGAATAAAGATTTGCATTTGAAATTCATTTGGAACCTCACTATCTATATCAAAGGAACACAGGGGAACTCTGATAAAAGTCCATCAACACTCATTCCAAAATCAATTGTCTCCATTCTGTGCCAACAGTAAATTTTGACACATCAAAAGCCTCTCCTGTAAGAACCCTTGGTTGTAAGCTGGGATTTCTGCTTCAGAAATGAGACTTCTGGAAACACACATAATAGGGAAACCACATAATACCAGTATCTGGTTTCTGGTTCTGAAAAGATGTGATCAGCCCTGAGAGAAAACTTAGAGTGATCTGAGAACTTTTAATAATTGCAACATTTGCTACAATTGATTGTATCCAAAAATACAAACTGCTAATCATAATCTGCTGCATATTAAAATCTTATGCTTCCAAGTAAACAAAAGGACTGCAAACCATACTTTTAACCTTACTTTGTATTTCACATGATTTCCTCAGTAGCTGTGTGAGTGTATATATGTGGGCCCAAGTCACTGCATAAGGACTGTATGCCTGATGTTATGTTTCTGTTATTTTCCTTGTGTTTAACAGTTAATAAATTTGTTCTTCCTTTGATTCAAGAAAGTCTTGATGAATGGCTTCTTATTGATTACAGCAAAAATAGTTTAATACATTGTTTAACTAGCCTCTTGGAAATAGAACAGACTTCTTGTGAGCAACTGAGGAGGTTGAACAAAGGGAAACTGATACACCCTTTCTCACCTGGTTGTAATATACTAAAACTTCTGAAGTTTCTTTCCAAGTAACTAAACCATCAAAATGCCTTCACTGACATTGGGTCAAGATGCTGGAAATTCCAACCTAACATTACCATGGGAACATCATCAAAGTGAGGACTCCAGTGATGCAAAGTTGAAGGTTCACCCCTTTCACAGCAACTTGAGGAATTGAATGAAATGTGATTTATTGAGTATTGTCCACACCACATGGAGAAATAAAGTAGAACATCCTAATTTGTCTCAGAGTTCTTATTTTCTTGTTTAGTTCGATGCTTCATCTTTAAAGGACAGTCATGCTAGGTAAAACCAAGCTTCAAAGGCCAACTGTAATTCCTACAAGGAATGTGACTGAGGATACCGAACTAGATCCAGCACTCACAGATTTTAAACTTCTTCATGGAAGTTCCTTTGGGCTTAAAAAGGGAAAGAAGGGTGCAGTTATTTGGAATCTGGGAACTGTGACCAACTAAAGGAAAGATATAGGTAGTGTAAACAGCTGACCTTGGCAGTGAGTGCTACACTACCAGACCTGTATGGCACTCAATGTCAGAAATAGTTGAATCCCACGCCAACTCCACCATCACACTTTGATGATCATCGCAGCATAAGAAAGAACCTTAACATTTGCAGTCACCTTGTCCTTGTGTGCTAAACACTATCTACGACTTATCATAAATGTTCATGAAATACCTTCAAAAACTTTTCCCTCCTAATACTTTATTTTACATTGTGGAAACAATCAAACCCCTACATGATGTTTTTGTTTGTTTATTACATAATTCCAATTAAATGAATGCTTACTACAACTTTGTCTTCCTTCATATTATGAGAAGGAGAGAATTTTTCCATTAAGTATTTTCTTTTTAACCAAGGGTGTGATATCTCATCATCTCTGGCCTTTTACTACAAATAAAGATGAAGCCCTGGAACTTGGGTAAGGCTGTTAGAAGATTAGAAATCAGGAAATAAGCAGGAAGATACCAGTTGCTAGCTGGTAATGTAAAAATAGTCTTACCTTTCTTTAACTCCCTTCAATGTACAGATATCTGTCTTCAAAGTACATTGTTAATAGTCATACCTGCAACTAACATTGTTGCAATCATTTGCATGCAATATTCGCCTCTCATTTTTTTAAACACGTCCTTTTTGTATGTAACGGTAATAAGAAAGGCCATAGCAGCAGAAAGAACTTGACCTGCCTGATGATCTTCTGTACACATTGCTATTCATTGTCTTTGCCCCAAGCACCAGCCTCATGACACCTACCTGGAGAAATAGTTAATAAATGTTAATGAATTGCACAGGTTGCTTGGAGAAGCTGGAAGTAAAAATGAAGACACACTCACTGTTCTTACCAAAAAGGCCTTGGGTCCAAATATACAAGGTATTCTATATGTAAAAGAACGTTAAGCATCAGATATGTACAAGTTTAGAAGATGGTCGCCAAGAAATTGAATTTCCACCCAACACAGATCAGTAAAGTTCTGAAAAAGACTCATTGCGAACTTGAAATGTTATTTCTGTTTTTCTCTCTCTTCTGAGATGCTGCCAGACCTACTGTGTTTCTCCAGCATTCTCTATATTTGTTTCGGGTCAGTAAACTGATTGGTTTGTGTCACTTTATCTCAACCTTCACACTTGAGTCTGATCATTTCCTTGTTGACTCAACCATCCTTTCTGGCTTTCAGTTACCCTAATCTTGTGTGTAGTGATGAATAACATGCTTACATAGACTGTTATTGTTACATGAGCTGAACTAACACTCCCAAAACCACTCTTCGTCAAGTATTTCATCATACCAGGAAAGGGTCAAGAATACTTACAGCATCTATTTCAGGATTATAACTATAATATATGGGTCTATCTACAGAACATGGAATGCAGTGGTTCAAGAAGGCAGCTCACCATCACCTACTCAAAGGAAAGTATGGACAAGTAATAAATGCTGGCCCAGCCGCAACACCCAAATCCCACAAGAAAATAATAAAACAATCTGCTGCAACAGCAATCGAGAAGCTCGATACCATGTAAGGGCAAGTAGTCTCCGTGATTGGCATACCAACCCAATTTGAACACTTCCCAACACCCCCCCCACCCCCTCCGCCCCCCATCACCAGTCTAAGTAGATAATGCCTCAAAATGCACTGCACCAATTTAAGGTGATTTCTGCACGGAGACTGCCACATTGGTGGCCTCAAAACTGAGGCAGACAACAGGCAGCCCGGAACTCCCTCCCTAACATCATTACAGGACACTATCGCCCCAGGGAAAGCAACACTGAACGCGGCCCAGTACTAGTTGCTCAGGGCAATTGGAGATGGACAATAAACGTAGCCTCAACAGCAGAGGAATGAATAATAGAGAAAAACCGCTGCTGCTGGAAACAAAAAGAAGTAAAACGCGCACAGCGCACACGTCATCGTTCTTTAGAAAGGAAGATTCTTCTCACCAAAATATCAAACAGAGAACGATCCAGTCAATAAAATCACATAAAAGGTTCTATAAAGTTGAACAATATAAGTAGAATAAGATGATGTATTGCGCTGTAACTAGAAATGATTCTTACTGGAGACAAGTTGCGCTCTGTTATTTCAGTAAGAATGACTAATCTACTGTCAGTACAAGCTACATCATGCTGAAAATACACTAGGCGATTCATAGAACACTTCTTTGGACACACGGGGGAGCTCTGATCACGTCTTTTCATTTTCGAGCACCCGGTGTGTGGGGGTGGGACCACTGTAGCAAATTTAAAACTAATCACCTCGTAATTGCTTTAGGGATGTGTACAGGAAATGCTAAATGATCATCCGTTGTCCCTCAAGTCTCTGACAACGTACAGTAAATGTGCAAAAGGATTTATGAGAATCCAGACGTGCAATTTGTGACTAAGTCGTGCTAATGTTTTATTTTACAGATCGGCGCGGATATACACTGGGTTACATTACAGTGAACAGAAAAGCACGTGCTCGGCTTTTTAACGTGATTTTTGGTTGAAAAAGAGCAAACGAATGTGCAGGTTATAATTATCTATCGGGGCCAATGTGGGCGTCATGTACCACTTATGGAGCGAGTATACAAAACACTTTAGCTCTACACTTTAGCTCACTTATTATACTTCAAATCAAGTTGTTGATCTAAAAAAAACTTGAAGAAATGTGAACACCTTCTGTGCCTAGTTTCACAGTCATGTTGCCATTACTTTTTGTTCTTCCTCTATGCATCAGCGACATGAGTTCAGTTGATACAAAGAAACAAGCTGAATGACATCGCCTACCTCAGATTCTTATCAGTGCAAGGTCAAATCACTAAAAGCACGTTTTATTTCTAAAGTGGTTTTACTGGCGATCTGAAATACATTAAAAAGCTGCCTATGGTTGAGGAACTAACACTACAGCCGTGAGAGGCCGTTTTCAGAGAACTCTCCCGCAATGTACTCTGTGGGAAAAATCAGCTTGGAAACATAAAGAACAGCACGTGTAATCCTTCTGGTGATATGCACTTAGTCTGGAGGAATCTGGATCCGGAGTGCTGCTTTCATGTAATTCTGTCCTTCCCATTGACAGGCAAGACTTTTAGATTTGCAGAAATCCTGTGGAAATGGGGTTTCAGGGCTTTGAATAACTAACCCTTCTTAATGCTCTCAGCGCAAAAGGCAGAAACAAGGTTTATGAAATCGCTGGGACTTCATATTCAAATAAGGATTGTTGCAGTTCCATTACGTGGGTCCACAAAGCTTCAAATACAGTTATTGAAAAGATTAGAAAAAAGTTTTAAAGGTGGGCTTGCAAATGTTCATTATTAAACATTTGGGCACATGAAAGGTTGTCATCTTTGACCTAAAGTTTTTAGGATATCATCAAATATCATCGTCCTTCAAGAGGGACGGCATGCCACACTTTATGCCTTTGGATAGCACTGAAATGCGTGCTCATAACTATACTGAAATGAGTTAGGCGCTAAACGCTAGCTAACATTCGGAGTGCACTAACGAACAAAACGGGTCTTACAGAAAGGAAAATGGTGAACTGCAATTAGGTCTTTCGCCTAAGGTTTGAAATGTTGGAATCACAGAGATTTCGGGAATTACAGTCGGACTATGTTGGCGTTGTTTGCCGTTTTTACCCTTGGTTGCTGTATCACCGTGACATCTTCAATAGATTTCAACGGTGTCATCGCGGATAACCCGAGTATCCCAGTCAGGCAACTCATCGATAGCGATCAATTCATGCACTTCGCATTTCGAAAACTTTTAACTTTTACCCCCCCCAACAAATTCTTGTTGAACTCTGTACTGCTTTTCGCTTGCACCAAACGCTCTATTATCTGTTCCCTTTACTTAGTTAGACACTGTTGAGTTATTGTCTTTGTTGATCCGGGAATGCTAAAAAAAGTGGTGGTTTGAGAAACCCTGGCACAATAAGCAGTACAATCGAATGTTTAATTTGGTCTTAGCGTTGATGAGTGAGCTCTGACTTTGGCCAGATAAACGATGAGAAAGAAAGATGTTATATTCCGGGAGGAATATCGCAAGCTGATGACGTCTGTTGGTGATACATGGTCTTAACGTGACTTGCACCGACTCTGTAAAGAAGGCAAGCAGTCTGATTCATGAATAAAAATCCGAGCGCAACTGTACAACAAACAATAGTTCATAAAAAAAGCGAAGATGTAGACAAATGTTTACAAAGACATCTGTTGCTATGTGTATTTCAAACAGTGTTTGCAAAGATTTCTGATAATTGCATACATATATAATAACGCGGAACGGTGAAAGGTTGAACGGCACTAGCATCTCAGCGACGACTCAGTGAATTGCCGCGAGCAAGAATTTGTTCAGATTCAGAACTAAACCTGGACCAGATCGTGCACAACATTCAACCAACCTGCAAAAGGTAAGTGACAGTCAGCAAAGTTAGCGTTTGTATTATCTGGCTGCTGGGCGCTTCTGTTTTTACCACGGGCTAAGAGATCGAGAGACAGGCTGTATTTGTTTTGTAATGGTATCTAATTTTCCAACTTTTCATTTCCCTAATGCCTAATTGAGGTGCTCCTCCTGTTCATTCATTGAGTGAATTAAACGTGCGTTTTGCTTTTTAGTTTTAAACTTTCCCAAATTCACTTTACAGATTAAGAATGCCTAACAAAGCGACGCTAGCATTTATGGTTGTGTATGGGATCATAATGCATTGCAATGTCTACGGTTCACCGACTGGAGTGAAATACTCCGAATTTAGGTAGGTGTTTGGCATTCTGTCATTCGCTGGAACTGACTTTTCTTTGCGCGCCTTTCTGATTTGGATCCTTTCTTTGTTACTTCGCTTTGTTTGTTTCGCACTGTGTTTGCCTGCGGTCTTTGCCTTGCTCCTCTCTGTTGAAGTGACTGCTTCTAGTGGCTTGGTCAGTCATCTATGTGGACACTTTTGACTTGTTGAACAGCGAGTGATAGGAGCTCGATCCCGGGCGCCCCGCTCCGGCGGTACGGCTCGATTCTGATCTCCCCCAGTCTGGCGCAGCGTGGGATTTCAGAAGGAATGTAGGGGAAAGCGAGAGACAGGGCGAGAGAGAGAGAGAGAGAGACTGATACTCCTAATGAGAAGGACAGAGAGCTTTGATGCATGGGAGCAGGGAAACGAAGCAGAAACAAAATAGAAAGAGAAGAGAGGAGGAAACATGGACCAGGTGCAGGGAGATGTAGAAGATCAAGTCAGGAGCAGAAAGCCACCTTGGCTTCTTATTATTTCTAAAACAATGTGTGAGGAAATCGAAGCAAAACCCTGGCAGCTGGTAAGTATGATTTTTTTTTTGTCTTTCCACCCCCACCTCCAGATAACGTATTTTATAGCGGTTGGTAATTCGTCTCCGTGTGGTGACAGAGACTAATGCCAACCTATCAGTCAAGTCACAACAAGGGATCGGTTCTCGGATGCTATCGAAGGGGCTTGTTTATTTAGGGGGGTGAAGCCTAGAGCAGGCGTGGCGTCTTTTCGCTGTGATTAATGAGAGATAAAAGAGAAAACATTTGGCATTGCTATCAGAGAGAGAATACAATTTTCCCTCATGGCTACAGGAAGTGGAGTTATGTGGACGCCTGCTTGTTGGGACGGAGTTGAGAGCTTGGTTTAAAAAAAAGATTGTTATAGACGGAGCCTAATGGAAGTCCCCGGAGAGTCGGTGTAGAGCGCGTCAATTACTGTCATGGGGCGAGTAGGAGGAGGAAGGGGAGACTATGGTAAATGCTGCATAAGATCACGAGCGGATAACAAGAGGCAGACTTTACAAAACTAGGTTTTATAACCAGCTCAGTCCTGGCCGAATTCTTTTTATTTTAAAAAGACAACTGTTCAAGCTCCCGTGTTTTTGTTCTGAAGGTTTGGAGGTAAATGTACTTTTAAAGTAATGTTGCAATTATTTTATTGATCTTTGTAATCTGTAAGAATGTAGATTATAGGCTGTTGCCTCTTTGGGAGTACAGAGAAGTTGCATTTTCAGAATAACGGTAAATGACAACACGTTTGGTGCGTTGGCTCAGAAGAATACTTCAGTAAATCCTTCCAGAGCGGTTTGCATATTCCAGGAAACGGGGAGGGATTGTGGTAACTCATTCCGAAGACTAAACAGTTGTTCTAGTAATCATCCGGGAATTTAACATAATATCAACATTGTGGCTACAGGGATGCACATTTAATGGCTAAAATGTCTAACAGTGTGCTTTCATCTGGTGGATGATTGTGCAGATTGTGAAGGTAACGAGGATGATGGAAATGTTTGACGTTTGACCTACTGCATTCTGCATTGTGAGCAGTTGTGGCCAGAGCATTACCAAAGCATTGTCATTTGGCACTGTGTAATTTCACTCCGACAAGATGATGTCCCTAACACCAGAGATAATCCATCATTTGACCAGCAAACTTCCAGGGTTAGTTGCTTGAACTGAATGTGGCAGTGAGGGGGTTGTCAGTGGTGAGAACGATCACTGACAGTGTGAAGTTGTTTATTTATTTTCCGAACATTCTTTTCACAGGGTAAATATGAAGAACCACATTGATTTGCCAGAGCTCTTTGTTAACCGGCTAAAGTGTTGAAAGCAGCCCCCTCCCCCATTAAACACCCGGTGTTACCCCCGGTTGGAGGGGAGGGAGGAGGGCAAGTCAACATTTTGAATTTTCATTTCAGATCATCAGAGAAGCCGCCCAACGGCTTGGTACATGGTACATTCAGGAACCATGTACATCACGAACTCCCGTGAGACTAGTGCAATAGTGTACAATCCCAGAAAGATTCCTGTAGCGTCCGGGGATTTTCATTAGCAGGGCTATGAATTACTTATAGCAATGAAGAGAGTCAAAACAAGTTGAACATCACTCGCGAATTAGCTCACGTCTGGCGTAGGTCTCGGTAGACTCCTCCATCGATGTCTAATCTCAATACTAAACAGAGCTCATCTCGGGCTATGGGAACGAAGTAAATCACAAGCTGAGAACAAAAGGGGAACAAACAGAGCAGCCGCTTCGGTCTTAGTTCATCATTTTATCAACTGGTGCGGACAGAATTTAATCTTTTCGTTCGTCCCCAGGGTCGAAGATGAAGCGTATGATGATGAGGGAAACTCACTATCGGATCTGACTTACCAAACTGATCGAAATGGCATCCGAATTCCTTCATCGGTCATTGATGATGTAAACACGTTATACTATCCACCGGAGAAAAGGTGACTTTTCTATTCTGTTGCTAAAGTAACGCGCAGCCCTTGCCGGTTCTGACAGTGTTATATTGGAGCTATGTGTCGAATCTTTTGTATAGTTATTTCTCAAATGTTCTGTTTATAAGCGGGAGACTTTTTAATCCTCCTGAATTATTGAAGAACCTTTGAACGAGTAAGGCACAACAGGATAGCACAAACCGTGGGGTTCTTTAAAACAGTGTAAATTTATGTTAATCAATTCAGTAATTACGATGCTACACCCGATGTCAAGAAGCAATATCGAGTAATTCAAAAATCTGCAATATCTCTCAGTATTCAGTGAATAGAAAAGCAGGCTTTAAATGATATTATAAGTGAATCCTAAATCTTATTTTGAACAAATAATTTTTTGGAGGCCTGGTTGCAATCGGGGATCACTGATGATTTCTTGTACATGGTCTTTGTGTATCCCAGAACAGAAAGGCACGCTGAGGGGATATTTCATAAAAGCCTAAGGGCATTGTTGGCACAGGAACTAACAAGAGAATTACTTCACTCTCTCATCCATACAAAGCGCGATGGGTAAGTTTTACGTAGTTGTTCATAAATATCTCAATGTTTCTGTAAAGCAGCTGGATTGTATCGCAGACTTTATTTTGGTTCCGTCGTCACATCCATCTCGTTGATTCCATCTCCTTAATAATTTCCCTCGCCTCTCTCTCCATTGTATCCTTCAATTTGGTAAAGCCGTATTGGACGGCCTGTGGGGAGTGGGACTGTTTACATTAGTTCAAGGACATTACTGTTCATGAATGTAACATGCATTGTGTGTTTCGTAAACTGCTCAAAGTTAGCGGCGCCTTTAACAATGAAGTAAATATGAAGGATTTCAAGGAATTAGGGGCTGGCGTCAGTTTAGTGGAGGTGACGTTTTAATCTAGAAGGAGTTGTACATATGTTTGCCAAACGGTCTTGGAGTCTTGATTCTATTTTTCATCTGCAGTGGCAGCAGTGTTGAGAAGGATGCAGAGCCTCTGTCAAAGCGACATTCCGATGGCATCTTTACCGACAGCTACAGCCGTTACAGGAAACAGATGGCTGTCAAGAAATACCTGGCAGCCGTCCTGGGGAAAAGGTATAAGCAAAGGGTTAAAAATAAAGGACGCCGAGTATTCTATTTGTAGCGATGAGTGAGCACCCACCCTACGTATACAGCCCTATCCAAGATTCGTTTCAAACGACTGAATAATCATCGCTCCACTGTTATTTAAACATGTATTTATGTATGAAGTAAAGCCATTAAAAACGAATATTTTGATAAAAATATTGTTTTTTGTAAAACACTATAGGACGCACAGGTCTACTTTGTGGACGATTCATTTTTGGGTTAAATATTACAGAGCAATTCATATAAAGTGTGCACAAGAACAATATCAGTCTGAGTGGTTGATTTTATATGAAACACATAGCTATTATCGGTGTAGGTATGTTGGGATATTGTTTCTGTTTGTGTGTACTGACTTCAAACTAAAATTAAAAGGCTAGTGTTTTTCATCCACAACAGCCCGGAAGATATTAATATTGCCCACATATTCGACGGCATAGGCATTGATGCTCTGCTTAGGCTGCTGGAAGGGGATTATGATATTGGTTTGGGAGAATTGCTGCAGCAGATCTTGTCGGTGAGTTCCGGTATAGGCCGCTTTCACAAAAGACAAAATGCAAGTAGAACAGCTTCTCACCATTACAATCGACTTCAAACTCACATGCCTTGTCTGGTCAGCAGCTTTAAAACAGTAGCGTTCAGTCTGGCACCATGGTGCAGGTGTTGGGGGAGAAGACGGGTTGCCTGCTATGCCATGATGGATGGCTCTGTTAAATGCTGGTTCTGCCGTTTGCTAATGATTGCAGAGAGAGGAACATGCGACTCAGCAGTACGCGAGTGCAAGAACCACATCTTAACACCCACATCATGTACCGCAGACCAGTCCTAAAATAAACAAAATGGATGGATTTGGTTCCTTAAAAGTCCCCAATCAATGGCATTGCAGTTGCAAGTGCCATGAACCGCCTCCAAGGGAAGCCAGTAACATTTCCTGGGCAGTCTGACACTGAGCTTTGGTGCAAGATCGCGGCATTGAATAATTTTTTTAAAAAAAGAGCTGTTTCCTTTAACATGCCTAAACCTCTGTGATCTCGCAATAAGGCAGGGGAGTGAACACTTTTATTCGAATGTCATTGCAAACTAATGATCGAATTGCTTTCTGACCGTGTTATGATATTAAAACCAGTGATGAAAAAGATAGGCTCTGGTCCCGCACAGTTGGAAGGTGAATTTTCAATGTAAAGACATTCCGAGGCGCGAGGTTTCATTTTAAAGTGACTAAAACAGGCATGTGAGTTTCTAAAGTTCAGACTACACCTTGGCAAAACGCGAAACGGATTCACCTTTGTAGAAAGGAACATAGTGCATTACTCCAAACTTCAAATAACTCGTAAACGCCCTGGCCCTGGAAATCATTGATTACTGACAGAAAACACTGACGACGCGGTTTAATTTATCTGTAGAATTACGAAAGAAAACAAATTAAGCTACCCAAAGCGTAAATTTTCAGGTATTTGGGGAAAATAGTCGTAGCTCATTGGCATTTAGATCTACGCCTGTCTGAAATCAATCTTATTTTAATTTTGCATTCTCCTCCAGGCAAATTGACCGAGGATGCAGCTTGCAGCTTTGGTGCCTTGATTCGTCCTTTAAATCGACATGAATTACAGAGGGTTTCTTTTCTTTCCTTGTTTTATTTTTTTAAAAAGCGGCCCTACATTGCTGCAACACATCAGCTTACATTTGAGCCTTTTTACAGTTCGCGGATCTCGTGTGGTTTATCGTTGCGAGTTGTGAAGTCGATGATTTGTGTATTGCGCTCAGTGTGGCGTGCAGCCTTGTGCTCAGATTCCTATCTATTCTAGACGTTCTCATCAAACGCTGTGTTTCGTTAATGTACGCGTGACCAAGAGAGCTTGTGTAAACCATAGGGACACCAGATGCCTTACTAAACTTTACAAACTACAGACATTTGATCGATCTTGATTAAACAGTAACAGAAACTGCAATTCTGGACATCTTTTCATTTGAGCAGTGGAGTAAGTTTAGAAATCTAAACAAATTGAGGCACGTGGCTAGATCTACATCAGTCAGGAATTGATCGCAAATGTCAATCCAAACACTTTGTAAAGTCTACATCAAACATTTTTATACACTAAATCTCGTATAATCTTTGCATGCGCTGCAAACGGATTTTGTCTTCTGCTAAAACAAACGCGTTTAAACTACATTGATTCTAATTCATACATATTCTGAGGGACCGAATAAAAACATAAATATTTCAAACAAAAGTATAAATATTTCATGGTCGGCAAGGGATCATTATCACCGTAGCGATCGGCACCCTGGTGTGTAAAGAAGTCATTCAAAAGTTAGACATCACGAAAATTACCTTCCACCTAACCAAATTGTCACACGTTACACAGCGAGTGACTCTATTAGATTATTGTGATTGGTTTCAAGTTAACTTGATTCCCATGTGCCAGCCCTCACCTTCAACTCTCGCTGTGAGTGACATGCGGGAATACTGTGGGAAGCAATAGGCACATGCGGTTACACAGCAGGGGACGAGAAGGCTTTGCTGGGTTTTACACTGACCGTTTCCACCTACCACCCTCCTTTAGTGCCGCCACAACCAGAGACCAAACACAGCAGCAGTCCCCGTTTGTAAAGGTGCACCAATTCCCAAGACAGTTTAACCCAAGCTAAATGTTCCCCCAAACTTTTCCCGAACCAGGACAGCGAATGGGCTGGCCCATAGGTTTGTCTACATCTAATATATAATATCTGTTAAAACATTAAGATCTGTCTAAATTTTAACCGAATAAACTCTCACTCATTTAATAATACCCACTGGTGCCTATAGTCTCAACACTAACCAAAGTATGTGCGTGAAAGACGGTTTCGATCAATGCAACCCTTGTATTGCGATCCTTCAATCTAAGCTGCAAAATCAATCTTTTCTTCTGTAACATTCCATCATTACAATATTGAACGTTAGTTTCTTGTACCTGTTAATTGAGGCACAAGAAAGCAAGAGATGATTTTCATGGTATAAATAGGAAAGCAAGTGCTTAACATATTCAAGTGTATAGATGAAAGAGAACAAACTCAGTACAACATTGGCAAAGAACGTTTGCCTTGTCGCCCCCTTCCCCCCAACCCAAACCAATCTTTTAATCAATGTTAACATTTAACTGGCATTTGAGAGAAAGTTTTTGGAGATCTGTTCAATGATGGAGGTACAGCCTTTCTGCTTTCCTGGCGGACAATAGGGTGAAACAAGCAGTATAGCTTTGGTCACCCAGTTCCACTCATGCCAAGGCTTTTCTCATAACACTGGGACCAGTCTCTAGACTCTAGTCTCTAGGTGTGGAGTAAATTGCAACTGTTGGATCCCAGTGACACTATTTGCTGTGCATTCAATTTTGATCAATCAGGAATAATTTTTTTTTGCACGAATCCATGCATATGTAGATACCTCTACTCAGTTGATTTTTAATTAAATCAGTTCTCTCTGAACATGAGAATGATTCAAACATTAATTTAATAAAATGTCCAAGATGAACATGGTTGCCCCCCCCGACTGGGGCATAGATGATATCTAATGTGATGACCAAGTGACAAAATTTGATCTGCTAGAAGTAACTTTACATGTTGAATGTGCATGGGGTTCATAATAGATGCTGGTTAGAATCATTCTACCATTCTCACATGGATGTGCAGTGAAAAATTATTTACCTTGATGATAAAGCAAAAGTGTTATAGAACATTGGTGAGGCCTCTTCTGGAGTGCTGGGTACATTTCTGGTTGCCCTGTAATAGGAAGGATATTATTAAGCTTGAGAGGGTTCAGAAAAGATTTACCAGGATGAGTCAGGAATGGAGGGTTTGAGTTTAAAGGAGAGGCGGGATAGGCTGGGACTTTTTTCATTGGAGCATAGGATTGATCTTGTGTGCATTTCCAGCATTTATTTATTTTCTACCTGAATGAATTGAGAAGGCATCGATTCAGTTTAATCACATTTGATAACATAATGGATAGCTTAATGTTTGAACAGTAGAAGCCAACAAAAAAAAAATCAAAATTAGTTTATCACAATACAAGATGTGGTGAGTTATGTTCCAAAGTCTACTTATAGATTTACTACAAAAGGATGTAGGCTTAAAAATTCAGGGAACACTATCAAAATTTGTTGATGTTTTCAAAATGAAGTTGTGGAAAACAGTGTTGAAGATTGCAAAAGATCACAGGTGATCATAGACAAACTAACACTCCAGGAAAAAGAAACTTGCCAGATGCAGGATATGTTTTTGAGCTCCCTGCTGCGACTGACCTGCCTTTGCAGCATGAATACCCATGGTGGAATGAAGCCCTTCAATGGGCATTAATTATGTAATTAAGGGCCTCAATGGTATCAGGGTGAAAACCATCCACATGTAGGTGTTCGGGTCTGCACCTTCCATCCTGATTAAATGCCTTCCATTTTCAAATCCGCCTCAAGGGAGGGCAATAAATCTTACCTGGTCACTGTAAACTTGTCAGATAAATTGTCTAGTTTCAATACCTTTGCATTCTATATTTCTGTGGATGTACACTGTTGCTGTGACATAGTTATGGAATTTCTTATATCTACCACTTCAGATCAGTGATGTCAATGTGAATAATTCCTCCAGAGGCACAGCACAGCACAGATTCACAGAATGTCATTGAGGTTCCAATGGTTAGATTATGGGTAACAGCTGGAAAAACTAAGTTTATATTCCCTGGAATATAAAATATTTGATTGTGGTGGTAGGTTATGAAGTGTAGAATTGGGTAGATAGAGAGAAACATTATCTGCTGATGTAGATGTTTGGTCAGGCCATTCAGAAGAGAAGTTAGGAAATGTTTCTTCACGTAAGAGGTAGTAGGTGTGGAATTCTAACCCACACAAATCAACGGATGAATTTTCAATTAATAATTTTAATTCTGAACTCAGTATATTTTGCTAACCAAGTGTATTAGGGATATAGAAGGATACAAGTTAGCTACAAATCCATTGTATGGCTCAATGGACTATATCTTCCTAGTTTAGTACCATTGATGATGCTCATCTGCTCGGTATTTAAACAAAGTTATTCAAGAAAACAATTAAGAAAGGAAAACAAATGCACTAATAAAATCAATTCTCTTTAACTTGAATGATTTGGGAGATGTATAATTTGGATTATACATCCACATATTTTTCTTTTTGTTGTCAACATGATACAAAAGTTTACGGAATCATAAAAGTCTTTAAATACAGTATAATAGGTTATCACTTATTCAAACCATTCTTTGCTAATAGCATTAGTGCTGAGAAAGTAGGTCACCAGTATAAATTCTGAATGAGCACTTTCCAATGATTATGTTGCAAAATCTTTCAGCTGGTCATAGTTGACCTGTGGTATACTCTTCAAACAGAATTTTAAAACAGCTCTTTGCCAAGCTTCACTTATGTATATGCAATTTAAACATAAACTAGAGTAAATGCATGCACATTTGGCATTTACTTGACATCTATAAATCTATTGACTGTAATATTTTAAACTCGTTTTATTATTTTGCTGTAACTAATAAGTTACCAACAAAAGCAGTTCTCAATGTTAAAGATCTATCAATTATGTAATTTTTGATTAGATATAAACTTTAGTTCTGAATTTTCTAAGGGTTTAGGGTATATCCCACACTAAAAAATCTGTCTTGTTGCACAGGTTTATGATTTCTAGTGGGAAGTGGTAGTAAGCAATATTTCTTTTCATTCCGGAAACGAGATAATGCTAAATCTAGGTCAAACTGGTGGAATGGGCTGTTTAGATGGCAATGTTGTAATACCAAAAAGGCAAAGTGACACTCACGGATGCTCCATGGCCTGCGACTTAGCTTGGAATATTGTTAAAACTGGAGGCAGTGACAAGCTATTTAAATCTTTTCTAAACATCTTGTGCTTTGACTTACTTTAGCTTGTTGAAAAAGGTCCTGTACCCAGCAGCTGTGAGGCACTACATCTTTCATTTCTTTCTTTGTAGAAGGAAATCAATATGTATTCATTTTGGCATTGGTGCCTGAATAAATTATTGTAATTATGTGATCCTGACCTTAACCTGGATACTTAGGTGGGGTCAAGAGTACTGACTACCAGGACTTTTTGCTTTGCATTACTAATAGTGGTGGAATGGGTTTGATGAATTTGTATGGACCTGCCTTAAAGCAGTTATGATATTACTGTGAACTTAGTTCAGTTGATAAAACATTAACCTCTGAGTTTGAAGACTCAAATCCTACTTATTTTTAACTGGTTGGCAAAAGATCATCCACCAATGTGTTGTTCTGCCCTACACTTTGAGCATTCAATCGTGTATAGTATTAAAGTTTAACATTTACTGTCACCTAATGCTTGGATAACTTCATAATTCAGGCATAATCTTTACATCTGTGATATCAAAGGCACATGCAATAAGTGAAATTCTGTTACATCTGTCTGTTTAGTTTGCATCTTTAAAGAACAATTGCAGAGGCTTGGAGGCAATTGCATGGTTAAAAATATTCCTCAATTTTGCTAAATATAAAAATAATCTACATAGAGCAATGTGAAATTTTCACAAAGGTGTAATTTTTTTAACCAGCATTGGCAAAACTAAATTGAGTTTCCCACATTAATAGGTTTCTATGATGATATAACTAGTTTAGAATATCACTGAATTTCTGAGTAGGAAACAGAAATTTTTAAATGAATTGAGGATTAATTTGGAACAGCAGGACCCCACAAGTTAGGATATGCAGTAGGAGATCTTTCCATTGCAGAGATCACTGGAGCAGGCTGAGGGACATCTGATTTGAAAGTTTTCGTGTGGCTAGGAACTGCCATTTACTTTTGTAACTTGAAAAAGAAAACATCCACAGGCTTTTGCTAAACGTTTCCATTGATAAGGATGGGCAACATTTTAATCAGTAAATTTTTCAGATTGGCAATTCATGAGAGTTGAAATACAAGGTTAAAATAATGTTGATCCATTCTAAATTAATAGTCGGCTAATATTAATTCAGCTCCCTCACACTTCCCATCTCTGTAATATCTTACAGTAAATTTCCTTAAAGGTATAATTATTATTCATATTTTAAACAAAAATACTTGAAGATTTACACAGGTCATAAAAAACTTATGAATATTAATCATAGCACATTTTGTTAATTTGAATTTGTAAAAATGTTGTTATTGGAAAAGTTATTTCTTTAACAGTAGCATTTAGTTGAATTATTAACCAAAGTACCTAAAGTTTAGAGTGCAGTGTATAATCATTTGACCTGCTTAAGGCTTCAGTAATGAGATCCAACTATAACTGATATCTAAATTACAATTGTAATGCTTGTGCTTTTTTTCTAAACATATATGTACTGTAGAGAATTCATCAGCCAAAGCAAACAGCTATCATGAATTTCAGTGTTAATTGTTTTATTTAGAAGCTGCGCCTTCCTGAAATATAACTAGACAGTTCATCAGTGTGAATAATAATTGTCATTAGTTGATGCCAGATGTTATATTTTGTACTATTACTCTACATCCAAAGATTCATAAATTACATTGGTGTAGCAACTATGGATAAAGTGTTGCTCTAAATATTGCTGATGGTCAAATTTTATGTGTAGAGTGTTTCACTATTGATACTGATGGCTAGTATATTTTGCTGAACAGCGAAAATGATTGAATCTTTAGTTTAGCGCTTTCAGTGCTTGTAATAAGCTTGAATGACATAACGTTATTTAATACAGCCATCATTTTTAGTTAGTGGTATATAAAGAAACGTGAAACTCCTGCTGTTACAGCATTACAGCTAAGTGATTCTTGGCTACAGTCACTTATATTTTTTACATATATATATATGAATGATGGCAAAAGTGGCAGAATGACTCAGGTGTCAGTTTCACAGTGTGACTTTCTAGCATGCTACTACATGAAGTTTGAAACTAGCTCTAGGGGGCCAGTCTTATACTAATGGGACTTCACATAGTCAGAACACACTTTGAAGTAGAGCTAAGTTTAATCAGTTCCTGAGGCAACCCAGAAGACCACGAGGAAAGTTTCTAAATTAACTGCTAGTAGAAAGCCAAGTTCTTGCCCATTGGCTCCTCATATTAAAATTTATTTGTCATTAGGAAGTGATTGCATGGCACAAGTGTGATTGCCAGCAGTATAATTAAAATCTCTTGCTGTAATATCAAGGGACCATGTATGTACATATTTTTACCTTTTTAGTGTTAAAATCTTGACCACAGGTCATTAAATTAATCAGAAATATGCAATAATGCACTTTGAAATTGGAGTTATGGTTTAGCATTGTTGTTTTTAATAATAGCAGTTGTATTTTATATGCAAATAATTCAGTTTCAAGTATGATTGAATGAGATGTTTACATATGATTCCATTTAATTTGTACTATTACTACTGCGAAGAGTCTGCTGCCTCTGACCTTTTAGGTTGGTATTATTCCAAATAGTCTAGTTGAATAAGTAGGAAGACAGGCTTTTACAGGCTTATTCAAAATTATGTTATGATATGAGAAATATTCCTCATTCATCAAGCATGACTTTGTACAATTGAATGGTAATAACATAGACTTTAAACAAATAGAAAATCGCTATGTATAAAGAGAATTTAATTTCGTAAAATTAATTTTGAATTATTTCTCTTTCATGCTCACAATTAGACTGATATGCTACTTAATGTTGAAAAAAAAAGCTTACTGTTTTGTACATAAATCCCTATTGGAATACTAAAGGACTCATTAACCCAAAACACCAAATTTTGGTTAAGTGACCAAATCAAGTTCAAGAATATGCTCACTGGCTACTAAGCCAGCATATAAAGTGCTGCCCAGATCTGTGTGGAAAAATACGTAACCTCTACCTTTCCACCTGCCCTTATTCTATTGTAATTCACTATTAACAATTTGTCACAAATGAAACTCAAAATGTACATACGTGTTCTATGTACATGCTTCATTTCCTATTCTGTTCCTTCTTCTAACCTCCTTCAATCTAGTCCTTCTGCCTTTAATGTAGTTTTCACTTTCCATTAGTTTGCAAACTCTATATTGCTTCTTTTACACTTTAATGGAAACCCTTTGGCAGAATTAGAACATTTATTAGAGTATTGGATAACTTGAGCTGGTGTCCCCACTCTTCTGATTTGTGTGCTAAATAAACAACATTTCTCATTGAATTAACTATTGATCTAATATTCAAGTATGGCCAATAATATTATTGTCTATGCTCCACTTATGTTAGGGTGACATTAGATAATGTGGGCCTTTCTTGATATATTCTGTGTATTTTTAGTTAATTAATAGTGGCTTAACAAGACTTGAATTGTAAGCTCAGAATTCTGACCACCAGCAAATTTGAATGATGGAATACCATCCGTATATTCCGTTAAGTCGCCTTTATGATAGTTTAGAACTTGAAACCAGAATTTCATGTTCCAAATAAGAAGTTAAACTAAAGCTTCATCTGAACTTTCAGGTGGATGTAAAAGACTCCTTGGTACTTTACGAAAAAGGGTTGAATATTTTTCCTGGTATCCTAACTAATGATTACATCATCTAAAACCTCTAAAATTGATTGTCTGGTCGCTTATGTCATTTGTTGCTTATGGGAGATGGCTGTGCTCAAATTGGCTGGCACATTTTCTATATTTCAACAATGACTGCATTTCACAATGTCCTCATTAATTCAGCTGTTAAATTCACAGAACTTTTAGCATCAAAGGAAACAGGAAAAGTTGGGAAATTTCGGTGTGCTGCAGTTCATGATTGTTACTACAACTAGCTGACAAATCTGATAATGATTATGGACAGCGAGTATAACATAGAGACTGGATGATTGCTGGATGCCTGTTACTAAACTGCAATATGATCAAGGGGATTGAATAATACCATAATCTACAAGAATAGAAAGCCCTAAGGGTGTTTTATTGTTTTAAGCACACTCCTCAGGTATTACATATTGTTTCATCTTTTTTAACACATTTTGATTTTTATCATGAAATATTTACAGAGATATAATAGAGAGGAGAACTGCTGTTTTGTTGCTTGTTAGGAATGTACTTTGGAAAATTGCGTACCTCTTAGTGCCTGATATTATTTCTTCTATTTATCTTAATGAATGGAAAATCACAGGCTGCAGATGCTCAATTTCCTATGTTCGGGGAATGTCCAAGTGGAAAAGTATCTCCTCATTTTGCTACATATGGGTGACAATGACACTAAGTGGTGAGAAAGAAATATTTTTTTCTGTGACAAACAGCATGTTGTATGATAAATTCACCAATGCAAATTACCCAACTGGAAGCTGTGGTTGAAAGCTGTGAATGTCAGATGGCCTATGACACTGCAGTGGTGAATTTCTCACTTCAACTCCTTGCAAACCCGACTCTCCACTCAGATAGCTGTACTGGTGAGTTTACCTTTGTACTTTACAAAGCTTTAATGACGCTGTTCATTATTTGATAGAGACAATGTCATGTATGTAACAGAAAAAAAAAGGACTGTAATGGAAAAAGCAAAGCTGAAGCAGCAGATTTAACAATCAGAGCCTTGGACTCCATGCTTGGGTTAAACCGTAACCTTACTAGGGTGGATTTGATCAACTTCCTGGTAAGGCAGTGTGATCATTAAATATAAATCAAAGGTCAACATGCTATTTAATTGATTAGAGTCTGTAGTTACTTGTGAGGGATTTAGAAGCAAGCTCGCATCCAACTGTAAAGATCTTTTCCTATCAGGTTGCAATTCCTGTTAATGCAATTCAGAACACAGAAGTTTGCAAACACTCTATATCTGCACCATTCAGTTTATGAAACTGGTTTGGAATTCTACACCGGTGAGGTGAAAGATGCTAATTAATGTAAGGTTTAGGAAGGAGCGCAGAATTAGAAAGCAAAGAAAAAGCCCCAATGGCAGAATGAAAAGTTGCAATATTTCATGAGTGAGTATAATGCTTTAGTTTTCATAATTACATATTGGAATAAAAGAAGAGATACATGTTTAAACAAACATTGCATGTTTAGCAAAATAAAAAGTGTAGGTAGGAATGGAGAGGGAAGAGTATCCAAAGGAAAATCCAGTAAAGCTCATAGTGGTTTGACTTTCATTGTAAATCTCAAAATGGAGGTCCCATCAACGTTTGCAAGTATTGTTGTTCTTTCTTATTGTTATCTTGCTTTTAGATAGGGAGAGATATGGAAAGAAAAGACAAAAAAGTGAATGAAATTAAGGAAGTTTGATGAAAAATGAAATGAGGAAATGGCAAGAGATTGATGGCAATGGAGATATGAGTGGAGGAATGAAAATGGTAAAGAGAGATTGTGGAGATCTGTGGATCAGAGGGAAATACACATGGTTGGAGAAATAGATTTTGGAGTAGATCAAAAAGGGGAAATAGTTTGCATTTTGTGAGTAGACGAGGGCATGTTGTATACAAACATAGGTGGCATGGTGGCACAGTGGTTAGCACTGCTGCCTCACAGCGCCAGGGACCCATGTTCAATTCCACCCTCGGGTAACTGTCTGTGTGGAGTTTGTACATTCTCCCCGTGTCTGCGTGGGTTTCCTCCGGGTACTCCGGTTTCCTCCCACAGTCCAAAGATGTGCAGGTTAGGTGGATTGGCTGTACTAAATTGCCTGTAGTGTCCAGGGATGTGTAGATTAAGTGGGTTATAGGGGGATGAGTCTGGGTGGGATGCTCTGAGGTTCAGTGTGGACTTGTTGGGCCGAAGGGCCTGTTTCCACACTGTAGGGATTCCATCTTCTATCTTCAAACATGCAACAGCAGTAGAAGTTACAGGACAGACCAAAGGTTACACAGTGTTGCTTACACCTTCTCAGCAAATTCCAATTTAACCATCAATATTGCATTCTTTGATTATACAACTTACTAAAGTTTGCCTTATGTGAGAGGAACAGATTATAGGGGATATGACATTTGACTATGTATTGACTTAATAGACAAATAAGGGAAAATAACTGCAATGTATCATGCGGTATTTTCTGAAAACTATATCGTACAAGAACACAGAATGAAGTGACAAGTTTTTAAGACAATTACAGGACTTCAGTTACTATTAATTATTGGAAACACAGTAAGGAATAGATAAATTGAGTAAGAAAGCAGTTTTTGCAATGATGGAATTTATTTGAATTATGAAGTTAGGTTAATCACCTTGGGTTTGTTTATCACCTTAAAGGTTCTGAAAAATTCAAGCTCTTGTTAAGGTTCTTGAGTTGTTCAAAACTGCTTTAAAAAAATGAGTTGTAATATATATGTAGTAAGTATCAAGTGTTTACATGATCAATAACCAGAATTTCTTTTTCTTTTGCTATGTTTTAATGCTTGAATATTATAATTAATTTAAGTTTAAAAATATTCAATCCAAAAGCATACACAAGCAAATATTTGATACAGCATTGCATGATTGGTTCTAGATTATCAGTATCATCATTATTTTGTACCATGATGTGAACTGTTACTAATTTGGCAGCATTCTTAGCCAAGTCAGAAAATTGTGGGTTCAAATCTCACTCCAGGATTTGAACACAAAAATCAAGGCTCACACTCCAGTGCAATACTGAGGGAATTGTGCACTGTCGAAAGTGCTGCTTTCAGATTAGACACTAAACTGAGATCCTGTTTGCAATCACAGGTGGACATATGGACATAGGAAGAGAACATGTGTTTTCCCTGGTGGCTTGGCCAATATTCTAATAGTAGACAGGGTAAGTTCAGCAAGGATGTCTCTGATGTATGGGGAGTCCAGTACCAGGGGTCACCGTCCAAAGGTATATGATCGGCCATTTAGGAATGAGATAAGGAGAAATTTTTTCATCCAGAGAGTGATGAGCCTGTGGAATTCCCTGCCACAGAAGGTTGTTAAGGCCAAAACATTGAATGTTTTCAAGAAGGAATTAGGTATTGTTTTTAGCAGTAAAGGGGTCAAAGGACAGATGGGGAAAGGAGGAACATGGTATGTAGCTGGATGTTCATATTGAAGAAAGGATCGGGTTTGAAAGGTTCAATGGCCTACTCCTGCTCCTATTTTCTATGGTTCCATACATTTTCCTCACTCAACATCACAAAAGCAGATTACTGATCAATAGCATTTGCTGTTTGTAGGCACTTGCTTTATTTGGAATTGTGCACAATGGCTGCCAAGTTTCCTGATTACGACAGTTTCAATGTTTCAGAAGTACATCAATGCCTGTAAAATCGTTTGGAATGCCCTATGGTCATAAAAGGTGCTAAATTGATGTGAGTTCTTATTCTGTTTAATTTAAGAACTGTCTGCTCTCATTAAAGTGGAATGAAGTCAAAACATTTTTACAAGGTTAACCAGTGTTCTCAGCTGAGAACACCCAATTTTACAAACCATATGATTTCTTTCTTCAGTCTTTCGTAAAGGGACATTATTAATTATAGCAATGGAATTGAACAGAGGAATGTTAGTAATCACTAATTATAAAAATGCACTTCCTCATAGTACTAGTCCAAAGATAGGAAAGATTCATCATGGATCATAAAATACATTTGACTTATTTGTGTTTTTAATTGCACTGTTCCCCTTCAAAAATCTACAGCAGTTGTACCTGACGCACGTGCATGGTATATATCACCATTATCATTCTTGCCCTTTCTTCTGTAATATTTCTTGTGCATTTGTTGCAGGACTGTGAAAAATGTTTAAACAAATATTGCATGTTAAACAAAATAAATTACTGGACAGTTTCAGAGGCACTCCATTTCTGGAAATAAAATCATGACAGGTTTTGCTGAAACTTTTCAAATGAAGAACGAGGAATAGGCATCTTCAATCTAATGGCCCAAAATAATTAGGTATACATTTTCCAGCCTATCAAATGGCAGGCAATGAGTTTAACTTAACCATTAAGTTTCCAGGTGCTGTTGATATTCATAACTTTGTAGTTTTGCTGGAGTTCCACTGATTTACTCACAGAAGCAGTCAAGTCTTTTATCCTGTCTAATAAATAGTGGCAGAAACATTTTGATATGAACAAGCATATTACGTATGCCAGCATTAGAATTCATTGTAGATTGGTTATGTATAACTATATCCCACTCTTGGAATTGTTCACAACTTTGTTATTCAAGAATTCAAGGGTTGTGCTAAAATTAAATACTCCAATGTAATACTAATGGAATGCTGTACCGTTGGAGATGCCATCATTTGGATAAAATGGAAAACTGATGACCCATCTGTTCTGATTGCTTGGAATTTTTAAAAAATAAAGCAGGGATGTTCTTCCAAATGACCTGGTGAAAACATATCCTTCGACTAATATTACTAGAACAGATTATCCGGTCATTATCACATTCTCATTTTATGGCCTTTGCAATTTGCAAATTGCTTGCATGAAGGATAAATATTGACAGAGACTTAGACTGTTTCTGTGCTGTAAAAATAAGTTGCCTTGTTTCCTACATTACAAATATGACTACACTTCCAAAGTACTTGATTAGCTGTAAAGTGTTCTGGGACATTATGAGACCTTGAAAAGTATATAAATGTAGGGCATCCTTTATCCATCGGGTCTTCAAAACATAACACCTATATCTACAAATTAGATATCATAATTTGTGGAAATGATAGCATTATTTCTAATGCACTACAGTGCTCAATAGCAGTTTAAACCTTCATTATGCCACGAAGTGCATGTTTTTAACATATTTTAGATTTTAACTCCAACATATATTGTTTTGACATTTTGTAATATTACCATATTACCATATTTACATGTATTGTAACTGTTATTTCTTTAGTATTTATACAATTATGACTAATCTCTAACTGTAGATGCTCACCATAACGATTACTTCCAGGAAAAAGAGTAAAATTGTGTCTATTAATTCCATATATTGAGTTATAAAATGTCCACTTTACTAACCATAATTTATTCAAGCTACACTCTGACAGTTTATACAATCCATCTGACCATATTGCAACAAATATTTCTGCCTTGCAATCATTCTCATACCAATTATTACCTAAATAACATGTTCAGATTTCAATAGAGAGTGATTAAAATAAATCAATCCATTTGGTCTAAGTTATGGTAGAAATGGTTGGAGCATCAGGGAAGCAACTGGAGCATGATTTGTGTGAAATATCCCTTGTATCTGTCTGCACTTTAATTGCCCATTAATAGCAGCAACAGTGTTCAAATGATGAAAATAGAATGTGTACTGAAATTAATTGTTAAAAATTTAATACAATTACCCTTTGTTAACAACATTTCAGTTGCCAAGAGAAAAAGAATCCTAAAATTTGAACTTAAAAACGGTGATCTGTAATAAATTAATTTTAGAAAGATTTCAGTAGGTTATGTTTAATAAAGCAATTATTTTGCCATGGACCAGTTATTAACATTGTAGTAACTCCTGAACAAATCTTCTGTGGAACCTTACCACAGTGTTCCTTAAAACAAAACTAATATTATAATGCTTTGTGCGACCAATTATGTATAACATTTTATGGATACTGTACAGTAGTATTAAGAACTCATGCCAAAGAGAGGGTTCTACAAGAGCTATAGCTTCACTTAGCCAACAGATGTCAAATACTGAAAGTGAAGCTATTAATATTGTGAAAGGAGGGAATGGCAGGAACTGATTTGAAGTTACTCTGTGGTTACACTTTCTCAGAAGATTGATTTTGATATCCGTGTTCAACCCAGTTTATACTTAAAACAAGGTACAATGAGTTGAGCTAGAAATTTTTTCATTAACTGCGTTAAGTATTGAAGTTACAACATACTTTAAGTACCTCAAAGGCATTGATACCTTGAAAATGTTTAGTACTTCCCCAACAGGTAGGTGATGAGAGTAGAAATAAAGAAACATTTGCTCGTACAGCTAACATTCACGGACCAAGTATGGTTGCAGGTCAGTATGAATGTTGGTCAGTTTGCCTTAATTATACATAAATCAAATATCAGAAGACTGGCCTTTGCTTTTATTGCCATGCTATACCTCACATCACATTTCCTCATTTGAACATATTAGAAATGAATTATAGTGTGCTAAAATAATCTCTTGTGAGCTGAGCTGGGTCTATCAAAACATGGTGCACCCATCATGACATATTTGGATCTGGGATTCCTCAAAGATGAAGGATGACGAATGGAAATAAAGCTTCAACATTATCTTCAAATAAGACAATCGTATTGGATGGTGCCTTTTATATTCAATTGTATTTTTACATTTTGCAATATGTAGATAAAACAGTTGAGTATAAAATTATTAGTTTTGCCTTTTTTGTAATTGGTTATAGAAATACTGCCCAATATAAGGCTAAATTGCACAAAACAGCTGAACTACCAGCTGGAGAAGGTTTTAAGTTTATAGGAGCTTTAACTTAAGAGGAAGCCTAGTTTACAATATCCCTGGCAGAACACCTCACAGATGTGTATTGAAATTAAGGTTCATTAAGTTGGGGTAACAATTACTTTTGCTTAATGGCATGAATGAGTAAAACTTAAATGTTCATATCTAAATGCACAGGAGGTTTTATGCCAGTTTGTGGAATTGCACTCATTGAACTGTTGAATTCATGATGAAAGGCATGGAAAAGGGGAATATAATCATAAATTGCCAAAAACATGAAACATTTCCGAGATATATATTTACAAGGCTTTGTATGATATAATGTAATTATTGCAACACTAAATTGATTAAATAGATTGGATGTATTCTAATACTAAAATCGTTGGTATGAATGGACTGTGTAGCCAAATGGGCTAAATGGTCATTTCCCATGAAATGCTTTCTTATGTTATGATGATGTACAATGATCCATTTGATACAATACCTTCCCGTTGTTCACTCGTTTTTGGATGTTCAACTGTTTTAAAATGTTATAATCTTTATCAAGGCAAGATCTATGCTAGAAACTAGTTTCATAAGCAAAATAAGGCAGATTTATTGGGCTGCATGTCACATAATAACAATTTGCATGCTTAGTGCTCACGCAACCATATCTAATGGCATTGCCTGGAGGAGTTGTACTCTGAGGTATTAAATGGTGAATTTAATACAATATGTTGCTTCTCGCAAACAATCTGTTACAAATTGATTCATGCTATAGCAAGTAAAGAATCATTACAATTCTGTTTTGCTCTTTTCCATAATTCTTGGGATGTAAATTGAAGCACTCATGTTTCGCTTTGACAAAGTAAATGATCTATGATAGCAATCCCCTTGCCATGTCTGCATCACATCAATGTCTTAAGGAAATTAACTCAATAATTCCTAAAATATTAAATTTCGATAAATTTACAAAAACTGATATGCAAATCTCCTAAATTAAGGTATTTGATGCATGAGAAATATTTCAAATGCATATAGTTCTATATATAATTTCTTTGAAATGGGACCTGTTTATGCTTTATTGTTGCATTATTTGCTGTTTGAAATGCTCAATTTGTCTGTGACAACATTAAAGATGCTTTATCTTCAATTTATTTACAGTTATTTATAACAATGGGTTTTGCTATATGCAGTCTTACAATTTGTATTCCAACACCAGTTCTGTCTTTATTAAAAAAAATCTTATTTTTAAACAATTTTCCACCTGCTTTCCAAATCACAATGTTCAATAGATTTGCAACACACAATGCCCAATAGCTCATATTTAACTTGTGGCACCTGAGAATAATTGATTGAAGTAATGAAATTTATCCAAAAGCTCCCTGAATAGGATTGGCTGCTAAAAGTCCTTTTCACATTTGTCTCTCTGTAAAGAGTCATGAATGAATTTATGTTAATAGTATCCATTTGAAGTGGCAACAACATCAGCAAAATATGTGTCAATGCATTAAATAAAGACCAAGCAATAAGTTAAAAGATCTGTACTCAGGGCACAACAGCTATAGTAAAACTAGAATAGTTTCAACCAATCAGCAGAATTTACAGCCTGTGATATCCCACCATTATAGGCTATGTTAGATCATGATAGATAGCCTAGACATTTAATTGTGTGAGAAATGAATGAAAATACTCAAACGAGATAGATATGAGGCATAGACACAGATACACATTTGCGGGTCATCTGTGTATAATAAACATTTAGCTTTGCAAATTTATGAGAATATTTCTGAGTTGTTTGTAGCATTTGGCAATACGTTCAGTGTTGCACATCATGTATAATTAGGTAGGATTTTGGAAATGTTAGTGCTGACTTCCAGCATTGAACCTCCTAGCCCTATTCGAATATTCAGTATTCTGCACTGAAGCTTGACAAAGCCTCAGAATTAATAATTGTTTATACTTTTAACACAAACTGTAATTAACAGTACGCCAACAAATATCCATTGACCAAAGTACCATCTTTTTCTCATTCTGGTTTTATGATGCTAATTAAGAGCAGATGGACAAAAATAGCGAAAGAAACATCTTTAAACATATGTGACTGGATTGCTGTACAATAAGCCTAATAGTCTTTGCTAAATTTAGGTTAAGCATTGCAGTGAATTATTGGAAGGTTAATATTGAAGTATAAAAATCGCTCTTAAAATTATGTGGAAAAGGCAGAAAAGTGGAGTTGAAGATTATCAGATGAGCCAATATCTCCTTGAACGGTGGTGTAGTCCTGATGGGTTGAATGGCCTACTTCTGCACTTATGGTCTTAAAATGACTGAATCAGACAAAACAAAAACTGACGGCCTTGTTTTCAACAGTTATTCCTGCCATGGATGACAGGTTGTTAAGTGCATATTTAAGCAGAAAACTATAAACTCAACTTAACATCTATCATAACAAAGGTATGAGTAACTCTTATTAAAGATGTTATCACAAGACACTTAGAAAATTCAATGTAAACAGATAGTGTCAACATGGCTTGTGAAAGGAAAATCATGTTTAGCCAAGTTATTGAAGTTCTTTGAAGAAGTAACATGTGCTGTGGATAAAAGGAAATGTACTGTACTTAGATTCCCAGAAGGCATTTGATAAGTTGTCACTCAAGTATTATTGTGGAAAATAAAAATTAATGGTGTGGGGTAATATATTGGTATGGATAGAAGATTGGCAGGGAATAGACTGGGCATAAATGCATCATTTTCTGTCTGGCAAGATGAAATGAATGGTGTGCCACATGAATCAGTGCTGTGATGTCAGCTGTATACAATTTTTCTAAATGTCATGGATGAACAGACCAATAGTATAGTTACTAAGTTTTCTGATGACACAAAGATAGGTAGGAAAGTTAAAAAAAAGAGAGAAACAGAATAAGGATATGTAAAGGGATAGGAATAGGTTAAGAGGAGTTACAAAGATCCAGCAAATGGTCTGTATTGTAGGAAAACGTGAAATTGTCCATTTTGACAGGAAGAAAGAAAAGAAACATAATATCCAAATGGTGAGAGATTGTAGAACGATCTGGGTGGCCTGGTGCATGAATTTCCATGATGTAATTTGGAAAGCCAACAGAATGTTATCGTTTATTATGACAAGGAATGAATTCAAAACAGAGATATTATGCTTCAGTTATACAGAGAATTGGCAATTCCACATCTGGTCTACTGTATTGGCCTCCTTAATTAAAAAAGGATGCAAATACTTAGGAAGCAGTTCAGCAAATGTTTACTCGATTAATAGCTTGAATTGTGGGTTGTCTAATGAGGAAAGATTGTCAGGTATATAGATCCAAAGGAGATGGCATGATGGCTCAGTGGTGCCTCACAGTGTTAGAGACTTGGGTTCATTTCCACCCTTGGGTAACTGTCTGTGTGAGGTTTACACATTTTCCCTGTGTCTGTGTGGATTTCCTCCCACAGTCTAAATTTGTACATTATAGGTGGATAGGCTATTCTAATTTATCCAGGGATCTGCTGGCTAAGTGGATTAGCCATGGGAAATGCAGGGTTAAAGGGATAGGTTAGGTCTTGGTGGGATGCTCTTCAGAGGGCTGGTGTGGACTCAATGGGCTGAATGGCCTGTTTTCACATTGTAAGGATTCTGTGAGTCTTGGTAGCTTCCATGTGGACAGAGTCATTCCTCTAAGGGAGTATCTAGAATTAGGGGATCTCTGTTCACAAATGCTGGACTGCCCATTTAAGACTGTGATGAGGAATTTTTGTTAATCATAGAGGTTTGTGAGCCTTTGGAACTCTCTTCCTGAAAATATGGTTGAATCAGAGTCTTTGAATGTTTTTAAGGCAAATTTAGGTAGATTGTTTATAAGTTAGGAGGTGAAAGATTATCAAGTGTAAGTGGGAATGCGGAGTAATTAGATCAGCAATGATCGTATTGAAGGGCAGGACAGACTTGAGGGGGTGAATGGCCTATTTGTGTTCCTAATTCATATGTTCATTGTTGATTTATAGAAGATAAATATTGGATGCATTTAAAACTTCAGCAGAATTCCCCATTATAATCACAGCATGAGTTCGCACTGCAATCTTTTCAATTTCTGTTTACACTGACAGGAAGCCACAGATAGTATTCTGAGTAGATCACTTTTACCCAGAGAGCTTTTTATGAACCTGAAACAGTAATGGACTGTTTCAAATAATCTCATTACCCATTGGAAATTTAGGGTGCAGAACAGATTGCTGGATTTTTCCTAGAGCTAGGTTTGCATTTGTGCTGGGAGGTAATTCTATGAAGTTAACATTGAGTTGAAATCCTGACATCTCCCTTTTCTGGATTTCTGCTGGCTGGATTTTTTTTTTAGGTCTTTCATTGGATGTGAGTGTGGCTGGCGAGTCCAACATTTGTTCCATAACTCTAAAAGGCTTTGACAGGTCGTGGTGAGTTGCTACCTTGAAACATTGCAGTCCATCTGCTGTCGGTACACACATAGTGCTGCTAGGGAGGTAGTTCCAGGACTTTGACCCTATGACAATGAAAGAGTGGTGGTATCATTTGAAGTCAGCGTGGTATATTGCTTGGTCTTGTAGGTGGTGGTGTTCCAATTTGGCTAGTATCCTTGCCAAATGGTAGAAGTTGTGGGTTTAGAAGGTGCAGTTGAAGGCGCCTTGGAAAATTAAAGGCAATCTATTGCATACATGATTAAGGTAGTTAGAAAATCAATTAAGATTTCTTTTGATCTGCATTTCTGAATCTTTCCCCAACATGGCGATCAATTTTGGGACTCAACAGTAACTAGTCAGCAACAGCGTAGGAAGTGCTTGTTCAGCAAGAGTGACATGCTGGGGAGGCTTTGGTCAATTATGTTTAGGAGATCTAGTCATGGTCATTGACAGACTGCTGTTCAAATCACTTCCTTAAGAGGGTGTGATCACTACTTGACAGGTGATTGCCTTGTTGGCAAGCATTTCATCTGACCAGCACAGCACTTAACCTACAGCTGGATCTCTCTAACATCAGGCTTAAACACGGCATAGGAGTAGGCGCAACCTTCCACTCTGCTGAGGAACAATACCAAAAGCAACAGTGGCAGACACACCAGCAGCATCACCAGATGCCTTATCCATAGCTTGATGTACCTCTGCAGGGAGAAACACTGAGTCACAGCTGGAAGGAGGTGAGATCCCTGACACAGGGGTCTGTCAGCAGAGGATCAGCCTTCTTAGCATAGCTGACTTTCACAACAGATCACTGTCGACACCTGCAACCTCCTACAGCAGAATCTCTCATAACAGTGGAACAGGTAAACAAGGATTATCAATAGCTTGTCACCATGAAGCCAAGCAACCTCCACTTCACCTTCTCTTCCTGGGAAGAGTGAATTTGGGAGGGTCTCTTCCCCTCACCAAGTTGTGAGTTCTCTTTTCTGATAAGAAATGAAGCAGGGAGGTGAAATTGCTTGTTAGGGATTCTGTGATGGGGGGGAAGGACAATATTTAAGGAGGGTAATTATATTAGCATGGGTGCAAGAGGATTACAGCGGATAATGATTACTGTGAGTGTTGGCTCCTGAGTCTGAACCAACCTGAAAATGTTCCAATAATTCCAGCAAAGTCTAATTGCACAAGTCTCTGTCACAGAGTCACAAAGAAATGAGGGACTGGTTGGACATGTGTTAAGTGACTATATGTTCGTCTGTGTGCAACTATACAAGTTGCTATAGGCAGGCAAGCGAAGCAATGAAGATGTTGGAAATCTGAAAATAATAACAGGAAATGCTGGAAATAGAGATAACAAGGTGTAGAGCTGGATGAACACAACAGGCCAAGCAGCACCAGAGGTGCAGGAAGGCTAACGTTTCGGGCCTAGATCCTTCTTCAGAAAATCATTAAGAATCTTACTCATTTTCTCTGACTCCTCGCATAACTTTCCTCCTTTGTCCTTGA
>JAHRHZ010000074.1:5701386-5732186 GCA_024137785.1 Ginglymostoma cirratum | reverse complement strand
AATTTCTGAGGACTTTTGCAGCTTGCATTTCCCTGAATCCACCTGGCTAGGAAAATTCAACTCAATATTTGCTTCTCTTAGTCTTTTAACAGACAACATTGAAATTAATATTCAAATGTAGTACTTCTTCGCAATCACTACAAAATAATTATTGCATTACTGCTAATGTCACAAATAGAAGATTCTCTAGCCCATAGTGTTAGTCAATCAATGGATGAATAGGACTGTTGAATATTATAAAACAGATTTCTGCAAACAGAAAAGACTCAATGCAGATTGATTCTCAATCTAGTTATGCCAAATGTTTTTTTTCTTCATCACATAGTCTAAAGTCAAGGTGAATTAGCTCACGCCTGATAATATTTCTCAAGCTGTCGCCACTGGATGCAACACTGGTTGTCATTGTGTTGTCATATGCTGTTTCAATAGATCA
Source organism: Ginglymostoma cirratum (assembly GCA_024137785.1). Lineage (NCBI taxonomy): Eukaryota > Metazoa > Chordata > Chondrichthyes > Orectolobiformes > Ginglymostomatidae > Ginglymostoma > Ginglymostoma cirratum. The sequence goes on along the minus strand of JAHRHZ010000074.1, from coordinate 5,731,753 downwards.
CAGAATGAATGCCTGGAGGGATTTATTGATTCATATACACTAAATAAGTGATGAGTGGGATAATGACTCCAACTCCATTAGGAACAGCAGATTATCAGCATTGCCCTGACACTGACTTATACATTGTAGCGTTTTGTGTGACTTGAGGACAAGTAAGGGTCCAGTATTGGTGGACAGGGAATATTTCTTACCTGATGAAATTTGATAAGCCATTATAACACATTACATGCACATTACACTACAACACTAGCACAATAACACACATGGTATCAAAGTACCTTCAGGTTGTTTTCAAGATGATGGTGGCAGTGGGTTAGATGGCTAGTGGATGGTGTAAAATAAAGTTAATTAAAGTAGATTCTCCCTTGTGATTGTCTTCACTCTCTAAAAATGGCGAAGTGTCAGTTAGAAAGCTCTCAGAGCACTGCAAAGATATTCTGGGGGAGGGTGGAGATTTGACTTCTGATGCTTAGGAGAAGGAATCTAATCAATATGAACAGATTTCAAATAGAAGTAATTTCTGTAAAGTTAATTTGTTTGAAGATGAATTAGTACATTGCACATTTTATGAAACAAAACAAGCATTCAATCTGAAGGTAAGGTCACTGCAGCTAAACTTTACACTTTGCACTGAAATGTATGCCAGACAGTTCAGTTCGATAGACACCACCTGACATGTAGGGCTGAATTTTCCTGTCCCTGTGATGACAGATCCGAATATGGGAATTGTTAGTAAGCAGGGAGGTTTCACATTACATTCCTGTCACCTGGGATTTTTCCAAAAGGTGGATGGAAACTCAATGTGGCTGCTTGCACCATTGAAGTGGGGTTCCAATTAACATTTGAACACATAAGATAGGAACTGAAGTAGACCATTCAACCTTTGAGTCTACTCAGGCTTTCAAAATGATCATCTATTTGTGTTTCAAATTCCATATTCCCATCTATCCCCAATAATCTTTGATTCCTCTGACCAACAAGAACCTTGACCTTAAATCTATCAATGGCCCCACCTACTCCTCTGAGGCAGAGAGTTCCAATGTTACATAATCCTCTGACAGGAAAGAAGGTCCTCACAGCTCTGTCCAAAAGGGGGTGCCGCTAATTTTAAAAGTTTCCCCTAGAGGAAGAGGGAACATCATTTCCATCTTCCACCTGGTCAAAATTATTCACGATCATATACTCTTCAATCAGGTCATCCCTCACTCTTCTAAATTCCAGTGGAAACAAGCGCAGACTGTCCAACCTGTCTGTATATGATACCCCACTCTTTCCAGGTATCAATCTAATAAAGCTCCTCTCATGCATTTAATAAGGAGCTCAATACTGCATAAAATATTCAAGATGTGGTCACTAAAGCTCTATATAACTGAAGGAAACAGTTTTTACTTTTATGTTCTATTCCTTACACAATGAAGAAAAGCATCTGGATTAGCCTTCTTGATTACACCAGTACCTGCAAACTAACTTTGCAGTTAAAGTACCAGAACAAACAATGTAGAGGAAGGGTTTTCCCTTCATTCTAAGCGAACCCTTAGTACACCCTTAATAATATTAGCTTTCAAGAAGTGTCCCAGAGGACACCTCACTTTCCCTGACCTGTGTCAGAAACACTGTTCAATCCTTCTGCATATGACATCCTGTCCATTCCAGCTATTAGCATGGTAAATCTTCTTTGAATTGCTTCCAATACATGTTTATCCTTCCTTATAAAGGAGATCAATACTATACACAGCACTTAGTTGTAGTCTCATGTGTCATTAATCCATAGATTTAGGGTCATAACGTCATAGAGACTAAGAGATGTACAGCACGGAAACAGACCTTTCGGTCTAACTCACCCAGGTATTCCAGATAAATCTAGTCTCATTTTCCAGCATTTGGCCCATATCCCTCCAAACCTTTCCTATTCATATATCCATCCAGATTTCTTTTTAATATTGTAATTGTACCAGCCTCCACCACTTCTTCTAGCAGTTCATTCCATACGTGTACCACCCTCTGCGTGAAAATGTTGCCGCTTAGGTCCCTTCTAAATCTTTCCCCTGTAAACCTATGCCTTCCAGTTTTGGACTCCCTTATCCTGGGGAAAAGACCTTGACTATTCACCCTATCCACGCCCCTCATGATTTTATAAACCTCGATAAGGTCACCCCTCAGCCTCCAATGCTCCAGAGAAAATAGCCCTAGCCTATTCAGACTCTCTCAATAGCTCAAACCCTCAAACTATGCCAACGTTCTTGTAAATCTTTTCTGAACTCTTTCAACTTTAACAACATCTTTCCGACAGCAACGAGACCAGAATTGAATGTAGTATTCCAAAAGTGGCCTAACCAATGTCCTGCACATCCACAACTTCACCTCCCAAATGCTATACTCAATGCACTGACTCAAAAAGACAAGCATACTAAATGGCTTCTTCACTAACCTTTCTACCTGCAACTCCACTTTCAAGGAACTATGAACCTGCCTTCCAAGGTCTCTTTGTTCGGCCATATTCCCCAGGACCCTATCATTAAGTGCAAAAGTTCCACCCTGCTTTGCACTACTAAAATGTACTAAATGATACATAACACCAAGGAATACAGAGATAATGATGGAAAATGCCATTGAGGAAGATGATCAACAACGATTGAAGTGAATGGTGGAACTCCTCTTCTAAAGTTCCTACTTTCTTATGTTGCCATCAAAGCCCATAAAGTTCCAACATAGCGCTACATAAATATTTAATGACCAAATCATTATGGCCGACACGGTCAGGTTTCCAGATGGTTGGAGATTAGTCCTGTGAAGGAAGATAAGCAGCAGGATCCTGTAGAAGTCCTTCAAACATACACACACAGAATAGGAGTGGACCATTCAGCCCCTGGAACATTCTCCACCAATCATTAATATCATGGTTGATCTGATAATAACCTCAGATCAGATTCCCACCTACCCCTCATGATATTTCACCCCCTTGCTTACTAAAAATCTATCCATCATCGCCTTAAAAATACCAAAGACTCTGCTTCCAACAACTTTTCAGGGAAAGAGTTCCAAAGTCCTTCTTTCTGAGAGAGAAAAATATCACCTCATCTCTGTTTGAAAGAGTGCCTCCTTAGTTTTAACCAGTGACTTTGAGTTTTAGATACTCCTAAAAGAAGAAATGCCCTTTCCACTTCAAGTCTGTCAAGACCCCTTAGGATCCTTCCTGTTTCAATTGCATCACCGCTGACTCTTCTAAACTCCAGCAGATACAATCCTAGACTGTTCAACCCTTTCTCATAAGATAATCAGTCCATTCTAGCTATTATCATGATAAATCTTGTCTGAATTGCTTCTGACTTATTTACATCCTTCCTTATAAAGAAGATCAATGCGCTACACAGCAACTCAGCTCCTTTTACATTCAATTCTCTTCACAATAAATGATAACAATTCATTAGCTTTCTCAATTACTTTCTGTTCCTACATACAAGCCTTCGTGATTAGATGACCCAGACCTTCTGCATCTTAGAGGTTCATAATATTTCTCCTTTTACATAAAATGTTTCTTTTTTAATTCTTACTGCCGAAATATACAATAATAGATTTTCCCATATTATACTCTATTTGCTTCATCTTCACCCACTTACTTAACCTGTACATACCTTTGTAACCTTCTGTATATTTCACAACTTACTTTTCCACCTATCTTTGAGTCATCAGCAAATTTAACAACTGTATAATTTTTTTTCCAAGTCACTTATATAAAGTGCAAAAAGTTGAGGTTCAAAACTGATCCTTGTGACAAACATTCATAGCATTTTGCTAATATGAAAGAGACCTAATTAGATTGACCCCCATGTTCCTTTTAAGTCCCCAATTATCTATCTACTCAAATATGCTACGTTTACACTATGAGATTTTGTTTTCTATAAGAAACTTTGCAGCACCTTATCAAATGTCTGATGGAAATACAAGTACAGCGCATCCATTGCTTCCCTTAATTCAAGGCCCTTTTCCTTCTTCAATGAAGTCGATGAATCCATTGCCGATTGTCTGGAAAACCCATCTGGTTCACGAGGGTCCTTTAGGGAAGGAAACTGCCATCCCTACCTGATCTGGCCTATATGATACTCCAGATCCAGAACAATGTAGATGACTTTTTACTGCCCTCTGTGCAATTAGGGTTGGGTAATAAATACTGGCCTATCCAGCAATGCCCTCATCCTGTGAATGAATAAAAGAATTATATCCATTCTGAAAGATATGACATGTTTTAGTATTGCTAACTGCCAACAGAAGACACAGTCCCAGAGTGATACATCTTTGCAAATGGCAGGATGAGAGTAAAAATTACAACATTAAAAATTATGCCATTTGTGCCTGAATTATACCGACGTAAATTGAAGCCCGTAGAAAAGAAAGGTAGCTTGCATTTTCAACGAGGAAATGAATTTGAGAACCAGCAAATAGCAATCAAAAAGTAATAAAGATGGAGAAGATAAACTTTGAGAGGAAACTTGTAAATAAAACAAAGATGAACAGCAAGACCTTCTTTAAATATATAAAAAGGATGAGAGAAGCAGATGTAAACATAGGCCTTAACATACCAAGTCTGGGGAGATAGCAATGGGGAACCAGAAAATGGCAGAGGAGTTCAACGATACTTTGCATCAGTTTTCACAGTAAAAGATAGTAATAGAATTTCAAAATTACAAAATAAGGAAGAGGCAAAAGGAGGAGAAGAAATAAATATAATAAATATCAATGGAGACAAGTGCCAGGGAAATCAATGGGCCCAAAGATCAATAACTCCCTTGTACCTGATGGAATGCATTACAAAAAGCCCACATTCAAGTTTGTTGGGTAACAGCGAAGGTGAATGGAGCATTGACCTTTATTTCAAAGGGAATGGAATACAAAAGTAGGGAGATTTTGCTAAAACTGTGCAAGGCACTAGTCAGACCATATCTCAAATACTGCGATTGGTTTGGGCCTATTATCAAAGGAAAGATATTGGAGGCAGCCTAAAGAAGGTTCATAGAACACAGAACATAGAACAATACAGCGCAGAACAGGCCCTTCGGCCCTCAGTGTTGCGCCGACCTGTGAACTAATCTAAGCCCATCCCCCTACACTATCCCATCATCATCCATATGCTTATCCAAGGACTGTTTAAATGCCCCTAATGTGGCTGAATTAACTACATTGGAAGGCAGGGCATTCCACGCCCTTACCACTCTCTGAGTTAAGAACCTGCCTCTGACATCTGTCTTAAATCTATCACCCCTCAATTTGCAGCTATGCCCCCTCGTACAAGCCGACGTCATCATCCTAGGAAAAAAACTCTCACTGTCCACCCTATCTAATCCTCTGATCATCTTGTATGTCTCTATTAAATCCCCTCTTAGCCTTCTTCTCTCCAATGAGAACAGACCCAAGTCCCTCAGCCTTTCCTCATAAGACCTTCGCTCCAGACCAGACAACATCCTGGTAAATCTCCTCTGCACCTTTTCCAATGCTTCCACATCCTTCCTGTAATGGGGCGACCAGAACTGTACGCAATATTCCAAGTGAGGCCGCACTAGCGTTTTGTACAGTTGCAGCATGACATCACGGCTCCGGAACTCAATCCCTCTACCAATGAAACCTAACACACCATATGCCTTCTTAACAGCACTATCAACCTGGGTGGCAACTTTTAGGGACCTATGTACCTGGACACCAACATCCCTCTGCACATCCACACTACCAAGAATCTTTCCATTGACCCAGTATTCTGCATTCCTATTATTCTTCCCAAAGTGAATCACCTCACATTTATCTGCATTGAACTCCATTTGCCACCTTTCAGCCCAATTCTGCAGTTTATCCAAGTCTCCCTGCAACCTGCAACATTCTTCCACACTGTCCACCACTCCACCGACTTTAGTGTCATCTGCAAACTTACAAACCCATCCACCTATGTCTGTGTCCAAGTCATTTATAAAAATAACAAACAGCAGTGGTCCCAAAACAGATCCTTGCGGCACACCACTAGTAACCGGACTCCAGGCTGAATATTTTCCATCAACCACCACTCTTTGCCTTCTTTCAGAAAGCCAGTTTCTAATCCAAACTGCTAAATCTCCCTCAATCCCATGCCTCCGCATTTTCTCCAATAGCCTACCATGTGGAACCTTATCAAAGGCTTTACTGAAGTCCATGTACACCACGTCAACTGCCCTACCCTCATCCACATGCTTGGTCACCTTCTCAAAAAACTCAATGAGGTTTGTGAGACACGACCTGCCCTTGACGAATCCATGTTGACTATCTCCAATCAAATTGTTGTTTGCTAGATGATAATAAATCCTATCTCTTATAATCCTTTCCAAAACTTTTCCTACAACAGATGTAAGGCTCACTGGTCTATAATTACCTGGGTCATCTCTACTGCCCTTCTTGAACAAGGGCACAACATTTGCAATCCTCCAGTCCTCTGGCACTAAACCTGTAGACAATGATGACTCAAAGATCAAGGCCAAAGACTCCGCCATCTCCTCCTTAGCTTCCCAGAGAATCCTCGGAAAAATCCCATCCGGCCCAGGGGATTTATCTACCTTCACGCCTTCTCGAATTGATAACATCTCCTCCTTACTAACCTCAATCCTTTCAAGTCTAATAGCCCGTATCTCAGGCTTCTCCTTTACAATATTCTCCTTTTCCCGAGTGAAAACAGATGAGAAATATTTGTTTAGCACCTCTCCAAACTCCACAGGGTCCACATACAACTCCCCACTTCTGTCTTTGACTGGCCCTATTCTTACCTTAGTCATCCTTTTATTCCTCACATACCTATAGAAAGCTTTAGGGTTCTGCTTTATTCTACCTGCTAATGACTGCTCATGTCCCCTCCTTGCTCTTCTTAACTCTCTCTTTAAATCCTTCCTAGCTAATCTGTAACTCTCCATCACCTCATCTGAACCATCTCGTCTCAATGTCACATAAGCCTCCCTCTTCCGCTTAACAAGAGATACAATTTCTTTTGTAAACAAAGGTTCCCTTACCTTATCACTTCCTCCCTGCCTGACAGGGACATACCTATCAAGGACACGCAATATCTGTTCCTTAAACCAGCTCCACATTTCGATTGTCCCCATCCCCTGCATTTTGCTACCCCATTCTATCCCTCCTAAGTCTTGCCTAATCGCATTATAATTGCCCTTCTATAACTCTTTAACATTATAATCCCCCATCTATAACTCTTGCCCAGTGGCATGTTCCTATCCCTTTCCATTGCTAAACTAAACGTAACCGAATTATGGTCACTCTCTCCAAAGTGCTCACCTACCACTAAATCAAACACCTGGCCTGGTTCATTACCAAGTACCAGATCCAGTGTGGCCTCCCCTCTTGTCGGCCCTTCGACATACTGTTTCAGGAAACCCTCCTGCACACATTGGACAAAAAATGATCCATCCGACGTACTAGAGTTATAGCATTTCCAGTCAATGTTGGGGAAGTTAAAGTCTCCCATAATGACCACCCTGTTCCTTTCACTCCTGCCCAGAATAGTTTTGCCGATCCTCTCCTCCACATCCCTGGAACTTTGTGGAGGCCTATAAAAAACTCCCAGCAGTGTGACCTCTCCTGTCCTGTTTCTGACCTCAGCCCATACCACCTCAGTAGACGAGTCCTCGTCAAAAGTTCTTTCAGCCACCGTTATACTGTCCTTGACTAACAAAGCCACACCTCCCCCTCTTTTACCACCTTCCCTGATCTTTATGAAAGATGTAAACCCTGGAACCTGCAACATCCTTTCTCTATCCTTGCTCTATCCACGTCTCCGAAATGGCCACAACATCGAAGTCCCAGGTACCTATCCACGCTGCAAGCTCACCTACCTTATTCCGGATACTCCTGGCGTTGAAGTAGACACACTTCAAACCAGCTTGCTGTCTGTTAGCCCACTCCTGTGACTGTGAAATCCTGTCCATGTCCTCCCTACTGTCATCCTCCTGTGTACTGGAACTACACCACAGGGTCCCACCCCCCTGCTGAGCTAGTTTAAATCCACCCGAATAGCACTCGCAAATTTCCCACCCAGGATATTAGTACCCCTCTGGTTCAAGTGAAGACTGTCCTGTTGTAGAGATCCCACCTTCCCCAGAATGAGCTCCAGTTCTCCATATACCTGAAACCCTCCCTCCTGCACCATCCCTGCAGCCACGTGTTCAGCTGATATCTCTCCCTGTTGTTTGCCTCGCTATCACGTGGCACGGGTAACAAACCAGAGATAACAACTCTGTTTGTTCTAGCTCTCAGCTTCCACCCTAGCTCCCTGAAATCCTGCCTTATATCCCTATCCCTCTTTCTACCTATGTCATTGGTACCTATGTGGACCACGACTTGGGGCTGGTCACCCTCTCCCTTCAGGACCCAAAGACATGATCCGAGACATCACGGACCCTGGCACCTGAGGGACAACACACCAACTGTGAGTCTCTTTCGTTCACTACGCTGATTCTAGACTTGGAGAGACTGTCTTACGAGGAGTGGTTGAGTGAATTGTGCATGTGCTCACTGGAGTATAGGAGAATGAGAGGTAATTTGGTGGACTTGACAGGAAGATCCAGGTTATTTCCCCTTGTGGAAGACTCTGGAACAAGATGGCATAATCTCAGAAACAGGAGATGCATATTTAAGTTAGCGTTGAGGAGGAATTTTTTTGCTTGGAGAGTAATGAATCAATAAATTTTTTTATTGGAGAGGGCTGTTGAGGTTGTGTTGTTATGTATATTCAAAGCTGGGATAGACAGATTCTTAATCAGCAAGAAATAAGAGGTTATGGGGAAAATGCAAAAAGTGCAACTAGTGATGTTCAGATCAGCGATGATCTTATTGACTGGTGGACCAGGCTCAAAGGGATGAATGGCCTACTTCTGCTCCTAAATCTTACGGTCTAATTGAGGCTGAAGTTTTAAATTTTCACAAACTTCGTTCAGTGATTACAGAAATAATTCTGCATGCTGCCTTGCAGCAGTTTTAGGGGATTCTTTCTCAGTCATCAGTTTCTATATATACACCAGTGTTACACAGATCTACGTCACCTCCACCTGTCTTGATTCCTCTGTCTCTACGTTGTCTGACTGCTTGCACAATGTGGAGTATTGGATAAGCAAAAATTTCCTCCAGCTGAATATTGGAAAGACAAAATCCATTCACCTCAGCTGCTGCACAAACTCTGTTCCCTTAACACTTATTCCATCCCTCCTCCCTGGCATCTGTCGAAGGTTAAAGCAGAATGCTTGTACTTTTGGTGTCATATTTTATGCCAAGACATGTTTCCGATCATGCATTCGCACCATCACTAAGTCTGCCTATTTACATGTTTGTAATTGTCCAACTTCAACCTTTATTCAAATTATTTGGTCCTGAAGCCGTCATCCATGTATTTTGTAAACTTGAGGCTTGATTAGTCCAATGCACTGCTGGCTGGTCTGTCACATCCCACTTCCCAGAAACTTGGCGTCATTCAAAAGCCAGCTGCCCATGTCCTAATTCACACCATGTCCCCCTCACCCATTCCCCATGTTCACAAACTTACATTCAGCTCCTGCTTAGCAGCTCTTCAATTTCACAATTCCCATCCTTGTTTTCAAATCAATCCTTGGCCCTATCCTTTTGTTTCCTGTTCAGCTGTCAAACTCTCCTGCCAATGCTGCTCTATTGTGAATTCCCAATTTAAATCACTCCACTACTGATGGCCATTTCTTTAGATGACAGGACTCCAAGTTCTGGAATTCTCTCCTTATATATCTCTTGTTTGTCTTAAGACTCCTTAAAACTGTTACAAAAGATCATGGTTTAAACAAGTTTATATTCATGCTACATTGTTCCCATCCATTCTATTTATGTGACACACAATCTGCGGATGGAGACAAGGAGTTCTGCTCTGGCTTTTGGAGTGACCAATGTATCTATACTAGTTCCCTCACGCTATAGTAATTATACCTGACAAGCTACAGTTGTTCTTATTGCTGAAATGCAACAAATCTTCTTGTCGTCTAAGTACAGTCCCTCTTCTGTCGATGTTTAATCATGGTGTCTCAGTTATCATGAATCAGTAGATAGGTCTGTTTCAAAGCAAAGACAAAGGAAGATCGGTGGCTGCAAACTATATCAGACATCCCTTACCCTACTATGTAATGGCAGAGACGACAAATGCCATAGCTTTGAGGAGTGGTCATTTAGGAAAACACCTCAAAAATCTACCCATTTGACCAAAGTTTTGGTCCTCTAGTTCATTATGTCTGTATGTGTCCCAGTGCCAAATTTTGTTTCATGAATCACTTTAAGATATTTCATTACACTAAAGGCATTATAGAGATATAAGCTGTTTGCTCTATCACACAGACTTTATCATGAGGTTCGTTATAGGAATTTGCAAACAACTTTGGCAGAACAGGACCTAGAAGAGGAAATATTGCTAGAATTGCTGGATAAAGCTGCACCAAAGGATTAAAGAGTAATGATAAGGTATCCTTCCACCAGAATTCACAGCCCATGCTATGCTGGTGATGCCATGAAAACCTGCTCATTTCCAGCATTTTCTGCTTTTATTTCAGATTTCCAGCTTTTGTACTTACAGCATTTTAAAATATTTCACTGCATTTCCTGTTGTAAATTCTTTTGTCTAAATATTCAATAAGGCCTTAAAAAGGTAAGAGGATTGAGATGCACAATTACGCAGTACCAATTAAGAGTTTTATTTTCAGGATTGTGGTGTGCAGCTTAGGTCCATGATCACATTTTTGACCATTTCCCCTCATGTCATCTGGTGTCAAATGTTATTGCATAATGCTCTTGTAAGGAGCCTTGGCATCTTTTGTTACATTAAAGTCTTGTAATAAGTTGTTGCTGCTGTTGTTAACCTGATCTGCCCCTTTAAGACAATTTTTCAGGTATTCCCTTTGGGCATTTTCTTAAAAGCTTGTTCAAAGATGTTACAACACACCTCTGGAGTAGGTGAGACTTCAGCCTGAGCCTCCTGACTCAGAGTAGGGGCCACTACTGCTTCACCATAAATACCCTATAATATTGAACAGGAAAGGTATTTCAGGAATCTGTGACATGAGCAATTCATGTAAACATTTCTGCCTGGTTTCAAACCAAGGATCTTTCACGTGTAAAGTGAATGTGAGAACCAATACATTACAAAAATGCAACACAGAAATGTGGGTTATAGTTTTTAAAGGAAACAACCTGATGACAGTCAACAGCTTTTCACAGTGTCCCTTCTACAGATTGTCCCAGCTCTTATGGTGCAATGGACCGTATTATTAGCCAGAAAAAGCAGTCGCGAAATGAAGGCTTGTTTTGAGTGGCTGCTCCGTTACGCATTAGTAGCAATCCACATAATCTCATGCAAGTTACATGGAACAAAGCCCCACAGGCTAATCAGTGCATCAAAAGTAGCTTTGATTTAAAATCAGTGTGCTAAAAGCAAACTAATCTTGCGATGTTTGAAGGCACATGTTTTCATGGAAAAGTATTTGGAAAAATATTTGTAGATTAGCAGGTACCATTTTCAGTTTCTTCATATCATGTGGAAGCAATACAATGATGCATTGGAACCATATCACGGTTCCTTCATGGTCAAAACCTTGAACATTCCTTCCTAACAGTGTTAAAGATACATTTACAGCAAGGGACAGCAACAATTCAAGAAGGCGACTCATCATCACTTTCCCAAGGGCAGGCAGGGATCAATAATTAATGTTGGCTTTGCCCAAGAAGCCCATAGCCCAAGAATGAATGAAAAAGGCTATTTTCCCATTTTACCAATGCTGGTTCCGTGAAAAAGCTATTCATTCAAATTCATTCGTCTGTTATTTTGTCACAGATTCACTGTTTCTGTTTGAAATAATTACATCTATTTTAAGGCTAGCATTGATTCAGCTTCCATCATTGTTTCTGATAGAGCATTTCTTTCTCAACAATAAGAAGATGTCATATATCAGCAAACATCTAATCTATTGGGGCAACTTCTAAATTCAAGAATGATTGAACAGTTGTGATCAGAGCCTTGAGTTGGTTTCTTTCTGATGTATTAATATTCTAGGGTGTATAACATCTGAGTATGATGATACTAGCACTTTGAGTTCCTTCAACTTTTGTAGTACTTGTGTTGATAGGTATTTAATGGATCTGCCATTTCTCTCCCACACTTTCAGGCCCATCACCACACTCTTCTGGCAAAAAGCAGCCTTTCTTTATCTTCATTCTCCATAAGAAAACATAATTTTTCATTTCTAATCAGGACTTTTATTTTATTTAAGCATTGTTTTCCCCATGTTATTATTATCTTTTTAATATATTTTACCATTACTTTGAAATTACTCAGTTTGACTTTTCCAATACCTCTCGTCATCTTTTCTGTTTTGTTTGCCCACTTTTATATTTTCATCTCTCAGCCGGGTGACTTATTAATGTCTAGAAGAACAAATTGCCACTGGAGTCTTAACTTAGATTTATCTGCCATAACTTGCATTCAATCATATGGCCAGCCTGGCATTCTTTGTGAAACAGAAGCAGTACAGTTACTTCAAGATAATTCATTTGCAGAAGCAATATATTTGAAAAAAAATAAACATTTACATATGCTCAGATTCACATTGATTCATATATTCATTTTTTATTATAGTGATGGGAAACATTACGATACACCATGGGTTTACCTAAAAACATTTTTTCTATAAAATTAATACAAGTATCAGTTTCCAAGATTTTCTGACGAATGGTCCCAACCCGAAACGTCAGCTTTCCTCTCCTCTGATGCTGCTTGGCCTGCTGTGTTCCTCCAGCTCCATACTGTGTTGTTTCTGACTCCAGCATCTGTAGATCTTGCTATTTCCAAATTATTTAGCTCTTGAATGAAATCTGGGTTTCCTTTCTCTAAAAATTGAGAGCCCATTGTTTCTGTTCTTCAGTCATAGATGAGTCTGTTGAATTTCTGATTTCTCATTCATTTGAGCATCCAGTAATATTAAGATATATATGAGTATTTTCTTATTCATTCAAGGGATGTAGGCATCGCTGACTGAGCCAGAATTTGTTACTAAACCCTAGCTGCCCTTGAGAAGCTGGTGGTGAGTTGCCTTCTTGGACTGCTGCAGTCCAATTGCTGTAGCTAGAGCCATAATGCTATTAAGGAAAAGAGTTCTAGGATTTTGACCCAGCGACAATGAATTAATGGCGATATATTTCAAAGTCAGGCTAGTGAGTGGCTTGGAGTGGAACTTGCAGGTGGTCGTGGTGCTTCCAAGTATCCACTGCCATTATCCTTCAGGATTGAAGTGGTTATAGGTATGAAAGGTGCTGTCTAAAGAACTTTGGTAAATTTCTGTAGTGCATCTTGTGGATAGTGCACACTGCTGCTACTGACAGTTGGTTGTGGATGTGGATTTTTGTGGATGTGGTGCCAATCAAGTGGCTGTTTTGTCAAGGATGCTTTCAAGCTTCTTGAGTGTTGTTGGAGCTACTATTTCCAAAGCAAGTAGAGAGTATTCTATCACACTCTTGACTTGTGCCTTGTAGATGGCTGATAGGCTCTGGGGAGTCAGGAGGTGAATTACTGCAGCATTCCTAGCCTCTGACTTGCTTTTGTTACCACTGTATTTGTTTGGCTAGCCCAGTTCAGTTTCTGGTCAATGGTAACCTTTAGAATATAGATAGTGGGGGATTTGATGACGGTAATGCCTTTGAGTGTCAAGTGATGATGGTTAGATTATTTCTTGATACAGATAGTCATTGTTTGGCATTTCTGTGTTGTGAATATATCTTGCCACTTCTCAGCCCAAGCTTGAATATTTTCCAGGCCTTAATTCACTTGGACATGAATTGCTTCAGATCCCGAGGAGTTGGTAATGATGCTGAATACTGTGTAATCATCAGTGAACACCCCCATTCTGACTTTATGATGGATGGAAGGTCATTGATGAAGCAGCTGATGACGGTTGAGCCTAGGACACTACCCTGAGGAACTCCTGCAAAGATGTTTTAGAGCTAAGGTGACTGATTTTCAACAACCACAACCATCTTCCTGTGTGCTAGGTTTGTTTCCAACCAGGAGAGAGCTTTCTGTCAATTCCATTGACTCAAATTTTGCTCGGGCTCGTTGATGCTAGACTGAGTCAAATGTAGCCTTAATGTTTCGGGCTATCACTCTCACCTCATCTCTGAAATTCAGTTTTTTTGTCCATGTTTAAACCAAGGCTGTAATGAGGTCAGAAGTTGAGTGGCCCTGGCAGAAGCCCAACTGGGCATCAGTGAACAGGTTATTGCTGAGCAGGTGCTATGTAATACCCTCCACCACTTTACAGATGATGAAGAGAAGACAGATGGGGCAGTAATTAGCTGGGCTGAATTTGCCCTTTTTTTGTGCACTGAACATACCTGGCCAAATTTTACATTATTAAGTGAATGCCAATGTTGTAGTTGTACTGGAACAGTTTAACCAGAGGTGTGGCAATTTTTGGAGGTCTGCCTGCAGCACTGTTGTCCAAGTGTTTTCAGGGCCCATAGCCTTTTCAGTATCCATGCAATTAGCTGTTTCTTGACTTAACTTGGAGTGAATCTAATTGGCTGAAGACTGGCATCAGTTATCAAGGCATTCAGCTGCTAAACAAACTAGTGAAAACTTGATGTGGTCAAGCATTTAAGACTGAGATGAGGAGAAACTTCTTTGCTAAAGAAAAGGTTGTGAATATTAGGAATTCTCTACCCCAGAATGGTAGATTCTCTATCATTGAATACATTTAAAGCTGAGATTGACAGACTTTTGGTTTCTCAGGAAGTCAAGGGATATAAAGAGCTGGCAGGAAAATAATCTGTTTAATCTGGTGGAGAAATTTGGCTGCTCATCAAAGCTGCTCGGTTTGATCTTCTCTTTCCATGACAACATTATGTGTAATGTGTAAATGGGTTAACAATGGTACCCTTTGACATCATCAGTGTTATCAGAGTTACGTCCTGGCATCAATGCTCTTTGGCTTATTCTTCTCTTTGATGCTGTCATCCACCTATATACCAGAACTGACAGGAAGCTTTACAGCCTTGCCCACCTGAGATCCATGGCAAAATTAGGCCAAGTCATAGAGTTATAGACTTTTACAACACAGAAATAGGTTCAACTTGTCCATGCTGACCAGCTATCCTAAATTGAACTAGACCTATTTGCCTGCATTTGACCCATATCCCTCTAAACACATTCTATTCATGTACCCATCCAGATGTCTTTTAAATGTCATAATTGTACCCACCTCTACCATCTCCTCTGGCAGCTCATTCCATAATGCATCATGTTCTGCATGAAAAAGTTGTCACTCAGACCCTTTTTAAATCTTTTCCCTCTCACCTTAAACCGATGTTCTCTAGTTTTGAACTCCACTACATTGTGGAAAAGGCCTTGGCTATTCACCCTATTCATGCCCCTCATGATTTTTATAAACATCTATTGGTTACCCCTCAGTGTCTGACACTCCAGGTAAAAAAACCTCAGCCTATTTAGCCTCTCCCTATAGCTCAATCCCTGCAGTCCCTGTAACATTCTTGTCAATTTTTCTTCAAGTTTTCCAGTTTCACGACATCCTTCCTATAACAGGCAGACCTGAATTGTGTGCAGTATTCTAAAAATGGCCTCACTAATGTCTTATACAGCTGCAACATGATATTCTAACTCCTATACTCAAAACTCTGATCAGTGAAAGCCAACATCCCTGAAACCTTCTTCAACACCCTGTGATGCCAGTTTCAAAAAATTATGTACCTGCATTGCTAGGTCTCTCTGTTTGGTAACACTCCGCACCGCCCTACTATTAACTGTATAACTCCTGTCCTGGTTTGTCTGACCAAAATGCAACACCTCACATTTATCTGAATTAAACTCCATTTGCCACTCCACAGCCCATTGATCCATCTGATCAAGATCTTGTTGTATTCTTAGATAACTTCTTCACTGTCCACTATATCATCAATTTTGGTGTCATCTACCAACTTACTAACCATGGCTCCTATATTGTCTTACAAAAGCAATGGACCCAGCACCAATTCTCTACTGGTGACAGGCCTCCAGTCTGAATGACAACCCGCTACCATCACCCTCTGTCTTATACCATCAAGCCAATTTTGTATCCAATTGGCTAGCTCTCCCTGGATCCCATGTGATTAACATTATGAACCAATTTACCATATGGAACCTTGTCAAAGGCCTTGCCTAGGTCCATGTAGACAACATCTGCCCCTCTGCCTTCGTCGATCTTCTTTGTGACCTCTTCAAAAAACTCAAGCCAATTAGTGAGACACAATTTTCCACACACAAAGCCACGCTGACTATAGCTAATCAGACCTTGCCTTTCCAAATACATGTGAATCCTGTCCCTCAGAATCCGCTCTAACAACCTACCCACCACTGACAACAGCCTCACCTGTCTATAGTTCCCTGGCTTTCCCTTAGATCTTATCTTGAATGGGGGTACAACATTAGCCAGCCTCAAGTCTTCCAGCACCGCACTCATGAATGTCAATGATATAAATATCTCTGCTTTGGACCCGGCAATCTCTTCCCTAGCTTCCCACAAAGTTCTGGAATATGCCTGATCAGGTCCCAGGAATTTATCTACACCTATATGTTTTAAGACATCCAGCATCTCTTCTTCTGTAATATGGATTCTTTTCAAGACATCACTATTTATTTCCCCAAGTTTCCATCCTTTCATGTCCTTCTCCACAGTAAATACTGACACGAAATATTAACTTAGTATCTCACCCATCTCCTGTGGTTCCACATATAGATGGCTTTGTTGATCTTTAAAAGACCCTATTTTCTCCTTAGTTACTTTTTGACCTTAATGTACTTGTAGAATCTCTTTGGATTTTCCTTAACCTTATTTGCCAAAGCTATTTCATGTCCCCTTTTGGCCCTCCTGATATCCCTCTTAAGTGTGCTCCTACTGCTCCTATCGTCCTCCAGGGATTTGCTTGATCCCAACAGTCGAGACCTGACATATGCCTCCTTTCTTTGACCACAGCCTGAATATCTCTAGTCATTCAGCATTCCCTATACCTACCAGCCTTGTCCTTCGGACTAACAAGGGCATATTGTCTCTTAACTCTCTTAATCTTATTTTTGAAAGCCTTCCACTTGCCAGTCATCCCTTTACCTCCCCCAATCAACTTTTGAAAGTTCCTGTCTAATACTGCAAAAATTCGACTTACTCCAATTAAGTTCTCCCCCACTGACTTCTCAGTCATTTGCCCTGCCTTATTTCCCAACAGAAGTTCAAGCATCACCCCTTCTCTAGTAGGTACATCCACATATTGATTAAGAAAATTTTTTTGAATGCATTTAACAAATTCCTCCCATCCAATCCCTTAACACTATGTTTGGAAAGTTAAAATTCCCGAGCATTACAATCCTATTATTCTTACAGATATCTGAGATCTCCTTCCATATTTAGCCTTAATTTCCTGCTGACTATTGGGATGCCTATAGCACAATCCTGTCAAGATAATCATCCCCTTCTTATTTCTCAGTACCACCCATACAACTCCACAGGACAAAGTCCCAGAAATATCCTCTCTAAGTACAGCCGTCATGATATCCCGAATCAAAAACGCCACTCCCCCTCCTCTCTTGCCTCCCTTTCTATCCCTTCTATAGCATCTATACCCTGGAAAATTAAGCTGCTAATCCTGTCACTCCCTGAGGCATGTTTCTGTAATAGCTTTGATATTCTATCCCATGTTCCCATAAATGCCCTAAGTTCATCTGCCTTACCTGTTAGGCCTTTTGCATTGAAATAAATGCAGTTTAATTTATCAATTCTACCTCATTCTCTGTCATGCTCTTGCCTGACTTATCTATGGAACTTTAACTTACGTACCAGCCTCAGCCTTTTTTCTTTTCTTGCGACTGATTTGGGGTTGCTGCCACCCAGCCTCCCCTGCCTAATACTAGCTTCCCGAGCAGCGCTAGTAAATTTCCCCGCAAGGATATTGGTCCTTGTCCAGCTCGGGTCACTTCTACCCCAGGAGAGATACCAGTGATCCCAAAATGTGAATCCTTCTCCCCTGCACCAGCTCCTCAACTACGCATTCATCTGTCCTATCTTCCTATTCCTATTCTAACTAGCACTTGGCACCAGGAGTAATCTAGACTTTACTACCTCTGAGGTCCTACTTTTTAACATCCTACCTAATTTCCTATATTCTTTATGCAGAACCTCATCCCTTTCTCTATTGATGCTGTTGGTACCAATGTGCACAATGACCTCTGGTTGCTCATCCTCCCCTTTCAGAATATGCTGCAATCACTCTGAAACTTCCCCTACCCTGGTACCAGGGAGGTAAAACCCCATCCTAATGTCTTGCTTACAGCTGCAGAAACATATCTGTGCCTCTGACTAGAGAGTCCCCTATAAAAATCGATCACTTGGAACATGACCTACCACTGTTGACAGCAGAGACAGTCTGGTACCAGAGACCTGACTGTCAGTGCTATTTACCCCTGAGAGGCCATCCCACTTTACAGTATCCAATACTTTATATTTAGCCACAGGAGACTCCTGTGGCATTCACCCACCTACCAGACTGTACCTGCGGTGTTTCCATCTTCCTGAAACTACTAACTATCACTCTCCCTGACTCCTGTACACTCCTCATTTTCATTAACTACCACTCCAGCCAATCCACACAGTCTGATAGGATTCACAACCAAACACGCTTTCTACAGACATGGGAACAGTCAAGAGCCTTTCTTGAATTGTGGCACACATTAGCTACCCTCCAGTCTTCCAGCACCTCAGCCATGACTGACAATGATATTAATATCTCAGCAAAGGGGCCTGACAATCTCTTCTCTAGCTTCCCACACAGTTCTGGAATATTCCTGATCAGGTCCCAGGAATTTAGTCCCTTCTGGGGCTCTGAATTGGTGGCCTTATCCTACCAAGAGACACAAAGGACACAACTGAGACAATGAAGATGGAAACTAATCAACTCTTTCTCCTGCATAACGTATATTCTCCAGGTTTCAACATTGTAACGCATACTGGGGACCCAGGCTTGCAGTTTGGTGCTCTAGGTCAGGCTACTGTTGTTTCACACTCACTGCTACCTAATCTCTGACATCCGACAGGAAGAACACGTTTCACTTAATGCCATCTCTGCCCCTTTAAGAATGTGCAGTTCCAGAATTACCTAAAAAAGACCCCACACTTTGTCTTCATCAGAAAGTTGCTCTACGGTTAAGTAGCTATAATCATCCTCCATACAGCGGAATACTTCCAGCAGCAAACGAACAGACTCCCTCATACATGTAAAGAGGTTGTTTTCATAATCAATACCAAATATGTTCGGGATAATACCATATTGCCATCAATCAGAACTGACAGTGTGACAGCGGAAGTTGTTGATAGCTTCACATATCTAAGCTCCACAATGATAGCAATCTGTCACTTGACATTAAAATGAATGCATAGGTTGAAAAGTTGCAGCTATTTTCTCCAATCTGAGTAACAGAATGTGAAACAACAACAGCCTGACCTAGAACACCAAACTGCAAACCTGGGTCCTCAGTACACACATTACAATGTTGAAATATGGACATTATTCACTAAGCAGAAGAGACAGCTGGTTAGTTACAATCTTCATTGTCTCAGTTGTGTCCTTGATGTCTCTTGGCAGGACAAGGTAACTAATTCAGAGGCCCGGAAGGGTTTAAATCAGTTAGCACAGATTCACAGCTGAACTGTGTTGTCTGCACTGGCTCAGCTTCAGCCACATTCATCAAAAATGTTCTTTATGGTGAACTGGCCACAGGTCATGGCCTGCTGGGAATCGATGCCTATGCTGCAAGTAAGATTTGGAGATGACAGACATGGGCCATGATGACTGGGATACAGTCACTGACAGTGTAACCTTTGCATACCAGCTATTTGGAAGGGTATTGGAAGAGGTGAGCTGAAACAAAAACTTAGCTGTCTGAGAAAAGGTTTCGGGGAAAACCAAGGCCAACAAATCAGACGAAGGGTCTAGGCCCGAAACGTCAAGCTTTCCTGCTCCTATGATGCTGCTTGGCCTGCTGTGTTCATCCAGCTCTACACCTTGTTATCACTAACAAATCATGGGCTGTTTTCCTCTGCAGCATGTCAGAGCCACAACATTAACACTGAGTTGAGTATCACTCTGCGAACTATCATCTCATGAGATTGAAGGCTGCCAAGATGTATTACCACACTACTGAAAAGATCACAAACTCTTGAAAGTATCAGCTATGACCTTTTCATCCATGTTTAGTTGGTACATTTACCATGTTTACCATGGGATATCAGGGTCTGGCTGCCAACCACTAGTGGTTTGATGTTGGGATAGTTCACTGTCACAATTCTCCTTTCTGTGTTATATTCAGGGCCCGTCTAATTATCAGCTGTAGAGAATAAACTAGTGCTAGTCAAAGTAAGAAGAGGTACTTGTCTTCAATAATAAGATGCATTTTATTACATGATAGCATAGACACAATTAATAGTAACTATAATTGCCTGGAACCAGAAGTGACATTTTTGCCCACATTAGGACCTCATGTTAGACTGCCTGATATGTAATACATAAAATACATAATATGTATTACATAATATTATGTAATACATAAAATGTATTACATCATTTGAATGGATGGAACCAATTCATCTTTAACACTAACACATTCATTTCTTAACTCAACATATCCCCCACACTTTCCCCCCTACTGTTGATAATTATACACTAGTGTACATAACTATTTTCACATTTACCTCTACTCCATCTTGCACCACGTCTCTGACTCCACAAAGTGGTCTGGACGTTGCAGAATCCTTTTAGGATGCATTCTTTTCTGACTTGGAACAGCTTCAATTACATGCCTGTTTTATCAGCAAGACTCAAAGTTTGTGCTACCAAGTGATTATTTAAAAGAATTATGTTAATTGTGGTTTACTCTGCGAGATGTTTGGGCTAAAACACAAACCTTTCTGATGTAAATAAGATATATGAATACCACATTAGTACACAAAGGTGTCAGATAAATTCTGAGGGCTCAAATAGGACATAACTAACAGAGAAAAGCATTCTCATTCTGCAGTATGATACGTGCTCCATATTTGTTTGGTTTGCTAACTGTCAATCAAGATTACATTTAATTATTTAAAATTTTTATTGCAATTGTTCACTTCTTAACAAAATGTCAACATGATACTTGCATATTGTAAGTAAGATGTGATTTATAGTGCCAAAAAATGGTGTGAGTTGCACAATGTCACTCGCGGTCAATCCTCACAGCTCAGATCTGAACTTGCCTGTGATATGAAGCAAGATTCCTTACTTTCTTTTTGAATCACTGTCATTGGATCATTTGTAGAGCAATTTGGGATGGAGGCACATGAATAGTTTCGACATTGTTGCTGGTTTAACTACAAAGTAAAGCATCGCCACTGGGTATGAGTCAACAGTGAACTTGTTCAGTAATTAGACGTCAGTGAGGTGACTTTAAAAAAGCCTCAATAAAGGAAACCAAAAAAAATTGCATGCATAATCTTTATATCTGATTTTCTACTGACTTTTATACATGCGACTGTTCCCATTTATTAGCAGTTGATTATTCTTGTTAATCTCTGCATATCATAGAATCATAGAATCCTTATAGTGTGGAAGCAGGCCATTTGACCCATTGAGTCTGCACCGGTCCTCCAAAGGGCATCCTACCCGGACCCACCCTCTACTGTATCCCCGTTACCCTGTATTTCCTACGGCTAATCCATCTAACTGATACGTCCCTGGACGCTATGGGCAATTTAACATGGCCAACCCACCTAATCTTTGGTCTGAAACCAGAGCACCCGGAGGAAACCAACACAGGCATGGGGAGAATGTACAAACTCCACACAGACAGTCGCCTGACTTGGAATTGAAACCAGGTCCCTGGTGCAGTGAAGCTAACAACTGAGCACCGCATATAAATGGGGCAGGGGATGTTGGGTAAACTGAGGAGATGAAGGTCTAGATGGATGGATTTATCCGAATATGGGGAGGTTCAAACCTGATGTGGTTGTTGAGGAATGCTACCAAGAAGGGACTGTGTACATTTGAAGGTTCACCAATGGTAAAAAGCTGAGCCTGAGAATAGCTGCATGTGGAGAGACGCGCTGCTCCCTTCCATTGTGCTTTAAATTACAAGTGTGCAATGGAGCTAGCACCACACCCAGAGTGGACACGGCATGTCTTTCATTCTCTGAGGGAGGGATCTGTAATCTTGAGTGATGTGAGGCCCTTCAAAGGGCAAAGGCATTACATTGGCATACATACAGTACAACCGAGCAAGTCTTGTATGCTGTGTGAACCTTAGGCATTAACCTACAGTGAAATCCAAATTTTTGACCTTCCAAACATCTTCCCTGTTTCCAAAGCCTCCACATGTGGCAGGAACTTCACACTTCTCAATCTGGCCCATAAAACCTCATGTAGCGCTGAGATTGGCTGGACGCTGTACCTTCAATGTTGCAGTTGTGGCTAGACAGGCATTCATGCACACAGCTGATGATGGAAAGTGAACATATATTCACAAATATACAAATGCGTTTACAATGAAGTGTCTATCATTCCACCTATGTGCAATTGGGTCTTCTTTCTTTCTCTCCCACTTTATGATGGTCCAGTCCCATGGCCCACAGATAGGTGGAGGAAGCCTGTCAGCCTTGGAGTTTTGGTTAGGGCTTTTTTTGTGTCTAGAGGTCCCAGAGATAGGTTAACCCCCCTCAGCTTGAATTCCCACAAGGCTGAGGGTGGCAGGTGGAAGGGATGCCTTGAGAGGAGATTTCTAGGGGACACTATGTGGCTACTGCTCCTGGCTATTTACCTGCTGGCACCACCCTGTATCCTTGCGCTAGAACTAGTTCAAGGTCCCTGGTCCCCTTGTTGCCTTGCTGTTGGTGCTGTACACAAATGGCTAGACTGATGGAGGGCAGAGGTTGCTGGACCAAGTTCTCCATGGCAACTGTGAACCTGTCCACAGAGGCAGCCAGAGTCTGCAGGGTCCCAGTGTGTTGCTGCAGACTTGTAGCCTTCATGTCAGATGCCCACTGCCCCAGACGAATCTGTCTACAGCTCCTGTGTCTGAATGCATTTCACTGAAGTTAGGAATAGTGGACACAATGTAGACGTCTCCTCCCTGGGGCTGAAGTAGTACCTGGTCCCCGTAGTTCATTGAATGCCCGAGACCTGGGGCATTTCTACCTTAGCCAGCAGCTGAGACTGATGGCAATGATGTGCTTACCAGCTCCTATTTCTAATCTAGTTAACATTCCCACTGAGTTGTCAGTATCTGAGCTGGTAGTAGGGCTAGGGGCGCAGTAGCTGGAGGCAGCCTTGCCGATGCATCCTGAGATTGTTTGTTTTTGCTTCCTCAGAGATTTGGCCTCAGAGTAGGGACCAAAAGAATGATTGCATTGCGCGCAAGGCTTGGAGGTTTTCGCTTGTTAAGACACATTTTGGAGAGCAGCATATCAATGAACAAAGCTTCTTAGTTGATTTCTTGGTTTGGCACAGTTGTTAGATGGATAAAGACTTATGAGATATCCCAAGTGATTGAGTAGGCAGTGCAGAGGTCATGCAGGGTTAGTAAGCTGGCAGTGGGGGGTGGGGGGGTGGGGGCGTGGGGGAGCGGTGGTGTATAGTTGGTCTGGTTAAGAGTGGGTGAGGGAAGAAGCTCCATGCATCAGTGAAAGTGGTAGAGCGTGAGATGTGGTTGCAGTTGGGTGCAGGAACAGATATACAGTAAGTGTGAGGTAGCAGAGAGAAAATAGTTGCATTTCTCCAGGTGGACCGCAAAAGGTAGCTGACCTTCTTCCTTCAATGCAGGGTGTGTCTCCATAACATTGTGAAAACACTGACCCAGGTGGCAACCTCAGGCCAGACTGCCTAGATTTGTGCGTCATGCTTTGGTTTGCTGCTGCTGAGGGAACAGGACACTCTTGCACTACCCTACCAGCAGGATCACCAGGCCATAAAGCAGACCACCAATGTACCCTTATCTGCCATTTCTGGATAATTCACAAGAACTGTGCAGGGCAGATCTGCAGGGACGCAGCTTGGCCAGATGCACTACTGCCTTTTAAATGCAGCATTGGCACAAAGAATCCAGTTACATCTCAGCAGTGATGAGTGCTTCTGTCAGTGGTATGTGGAAGAATAGGGCACCATGGGGTATGGTTTATGAGGTGAGTTTGTAACAATTGTGTGAAAAGCTACCCTAGAACTCACGCAGAGAAATCCTCTCGAAACATTGCCAAAGATTACCCTTACTTTATCTTAGATAAGATTCACTCCCACCTGTCTTTAAATTCAATCACTTTATTCTACACAAAAACTGGAGAATACGATTTCTTTTTTTGATCATGGGATGTGAGATTTGCTGTTTAGGCTGGTACTAATTGTCCATCTCTACTTGCCCTTAAGGGGGTGCTGAGTTGCCTTGAGCCGCTGCAGTCATTTGGGTGGAATTTTCCTCTCACTTCTGATGCAAATTCGAGAAATGATTCATCCCACTGTCAGCTGTTTGCAATTGCAAAACACGATCCATTTACTTGGTGTGTTTATAAACCGACTTCTGTTAAATTGATGTAATTCAAGCAATTTTAAAGATGGACGTGTAGTCAATTTCAATTTCTGCACTTACATTTGTCATACAAAACAAATATCAATATATATTTTTTCCCATATATCAATACATCACCATGTCACTTTGGTATGCTATTTTGTCCGTCAAGTGTGTTTGCTTATATAATATCTATTTCAATCTAGGTGTAACAATCTTTTTGAAAATAGTTTTAGTTTATATATCGATATGTTTCCACTTGCATTCTGACCATACTTTGAGTGCTTGTTGCTTTGCTTGTAGATTTTATTTTCCTTATTCTATCATATTGTTACGATAAACTTTATACTTCATAAGACTTATGTGGAAATATTTGTTAGTCCTATTCATATTGGGGAAAACATTCAATTCAACATAAATTTTGTTTGGGGGAAAGGCAAATAATGAAAACTATTGCTGTGCGTTCTGCAAATAACAGCAATATTGAAAAGTCTTGAAGTAAAAGCAATCTTTAGTCTTAAAGGGTCCTACGAGGAAGCACCAGCCAACAAATTTGTACCCTCCTTCCAGTAAACATTGAGATGCAGAAAATTTTTAAAATGTTTTCATAGAATATGAACTTCACTAGCTGGGCCAGCAGTTATTGCTCATCCCTATTTGCCCTCGAGAATTGCTGGTGAGCTGTTTTATTCAACCACTGCAGCACACGTGGGGTAACGACATCTACAGTATTGTTTGGAAGAGATTTCCGGGATTTTCAGTCAGTGACAGTGAAGGAATTGTGATACATGTCCAAGAGAGGATGAGTCTGTGGCTTGGATGGGAAATTGCAGGCGATGGTGTTCCCATGTCTTGATCTCTTCAGTGACAGAGATCATGTGTTTGGAAAGTGCTGTCAAAGGAATCTTTGCTGAGTCAACGTTGTGCATTTATTGGATGGTGCATATGCTGCCACTGTGGTGGGAGTGGATGATTAAGGTGGTGGATAGGATGCTATAACTGGTCTACTCTGTCCTGGATGGTTTCAAGCTTCTCGAATGTTGTTGGAACTGTGCTCACCCAGGGAAATGGAGGGCATTTCGTCACACTTTTGGCTTGTGATCTGTAGATGGTGGACAAGTGCGGGGTGCCAGGAGGTGAGTTCCTCACTGCAGAATTACTGGACTCTTACCTCTAAAGAACTATCAGAAGAAAACTTTAATTTATTGTCACAATTGAAGACTTTCATCCAGAAAGCTTAATTTAAGAATTTAATTCAGTGTAAATTGCTTCTGAGAAATGAGCAGTCACTGGTTTCACACTTTGGTATTGCAATTATTTTGCTCTTCCTCTATTAGTTGCTCAAATATCTGTCATTGCTAAGCATCAGGCAATGGCGCATACACCCAGACTATTAATATTCTGAGGTTAATTGCAACATCTTAAATCCTGTCAGTAACTGAAATCAGATTCTGTGAAAAAGACCAAGGAAAGCTACTTGTGTCTCTCCCTCAGCTATTCACTGAATTAACCAGCTGAGACATTGGAGGTGCACTTCTGCAGATCATACCCTGTTTTGACAATTTGGACCTGCATCGGCTCCTCTCTCCAAAGAAACTTGCTCAGGACACACACTGGCAGCACTAATCCATGGCAACGTCTGACAGACTGTAATGCTGGAGGCTTCTCCCTACGTCAAACACAATTTACTGTCAACATGAAAGAAGGAATACCAGCATAGCCAACAGCTTGTGTAACAGGATGGGCTATGCTTACTAAGATACTGCTAACCAGCCTGCAGATTATGGCAAACCTGCCTGAGAAAGATGAGAGGAACTTTCTTCTTAGGGTCTGAATGCGTAGATTTTGCTCGTTTGCAGCTCAGTGTAGAACAATGGTGATAGGGAAGGAACTTGCTGTCAGTGAATAGAGTTTTGGATGACTTCGGCTTTACAAAGGGCAGAATGTTGGAAACCAGGCTGGAATGAATTGGAATAGTTTAGTCTAGTGGTAACAAAGCCATGGATATGGGTTTTAGCAGCTCTTTTCCTCTCTCTAATTATTGTTTAATCTTTAAAACCAGTTGGGTTTGTAGCCTAGAGTTCAGAATGTTTATGTAAACAAGCATTGGCCTGAGAATTGATTGCTCTTTATACTTAATTTTCAGGAAGATGAAAGCCGTTTAGAGCTGATTACACCTGAAGATGTTAATTGGTCCATACTAACTCCATTAATTCTTTCTGTATATGGTTCCCAGCAGCCCCTCTTAACTCCATTTTGATTTAGTCCCCTCTCTCGCCGTCATCTTTGATGCTTTGCATTGCTCTTAATGGGCTTTGCATGTAAATTATTCCGTTGAAAAACATTGGTTATTTTAGGTGGTGGTTAGTTGATGAAAAAAAATTTGATAGTGGGAAAAAGCCATTCGGTTGTGTGTGACAACACTTCACATACAACGAAAGAGAACAAGTGGTTCCCAGCAGTGCTTGCAGACCATTTACAAATTGTCAGGAAGAGTTCTTCATGTATGAATCACGTTGTCTTAGTTTAACTTTGAGGGTGTTTTGGATTGGTGGGTGATAGAATGAGTTATGACTGCATTCAGAATCAAGCCTGGATTATTTTAAAGCCTTACCAACATCGAATGTGTGAGAAATGAATGGGGGATAGCTGCACTCCTTTGTGAAACTGTTGGAAAGGAACAAAAACAAAGTTTCTGGAAAAGCTCAGCAGGTCTGGCAGCATCTGTGAAGGAGAAAACAGAGTTAACATTTCGAGTCCAGTGACCCTTCCTCAGAACTGATGGTGGCTGGGAAAACTTCAGTTTATATGCAGAAAATAGGGAGGTGGGTGGGGTAGGGAGTAAACGATAGGATAGAGCTCAAAGAGAGAGAAAGACAGTTGGACAGACAAAGGAGTTGCTAACGATCAGGCTGGGAGGGTGAATAGTTGTAAATGGGGACCGTTAGTGACTAACAACAGGGGGTGTGTAGTGGTAGGCTATGTGATAACAAGGCCTGGTGTGTGGGGTGGGGGTGCTGGCACATGGGAGAGTTTAGGCCCTAAAATTATTGAACTCAATATTGAGTCCGGAGGGCTGTAGGGTCCCCAAGCGGAAAATGAGGTGTTGTTCCTCCAGCTTGCGTTGGGCTTCACTGGAACACTGTAGCAAGCCAGATACAGAGATATTGGCCTGGGAACAGGGTGGTGCATTGAAGTGGCAGGCAACAGGTAGTTCAGGGTCTTTTCTGCAAGAAGAACATAGATGTTCTGTGAAACAGTCGCCAAGTCTATGTTTCGATTCCCCAATGTAGAGGAGACCACATTGTGAGCAACGAATGTAGTAGACCTGATTCTGGGAAGTGCAGGTGAAATGTTGCTTCACCTGGAAGGTACGTTTGGGCCCTTGGATACTGGGGAGGGAGGAGGTAAATGGGCAGGTGTGGCACCTTCACCAGTTACAGGGGAAGGTGCCATAGGGCTGTGGGGAGGTCTTGGCAGTGAAGGAAGTGTGGACCAAGGTATTCTGGACGGAACGGTCCCTTTGGAAGGCAGACAAGGGAGGGGAGGGGAATACGTATTTGGTGGTGGCATCTTGCTGGAGGTGGTGGAAATGGTGTCTGATGATCTTCTGGATGTGGCTGCTGGTGGGATGGTAGTGAGGATAAGGGGAACCCTATCGCTGTTGCAGGAGGGAAGAGAAGGGGTGAGGGCGGAAGTGCAGGAGATGGGTCGGACCTGGTTGAGGGCCCTGTCAACAACAGAGCTGGGGAATCCTCGGTTGAGGAAGAAGGTGGACATTTCGGATGCTCCCTTGTCGAAGTTGGCCTCATCTGAACATATGCGATGGAGACAGAGGAACTGAGAGAAAGGAATGGAGTCTTTCAGAAGTGGGGTGTGAGGACGTATAGTCTAGAACTGTATAATCCAGAATTTATAAACTGACATTTTCCCAGCCACCATCAATTCTGAGGAAGGGTCACTGGACCTGAAATGTTAACTCTGTTTTCTCCTTCACCGATGCTGCCAGACCTGCTGAGCTTTTCCAGCAACTTTTTTTTTGTTCCTGAGTTACAGCATCCGCCGTTCTTTTGGTTTTTATTTTGTTGGAAAGGGTGTTCTGTGGGAGGGTTATAAGGCTTGCATTAGTGAATGGAGTAGTCTGGGACATAGGAAAACCCTCTTGGAATACAGATGAACAACTATCAATATCCTTCAGCAAATTCTTCAGGCCTTTTTTTTCACCCCAACATCACTTTAATGAGAGATTTTCCATATCATGATGTGTAGCACAAATTTTAAAAAAAATTGTTGAAGCTACATTGTTTTTGGAGATGTGGGAAAGCGATGTTGAAACTTGTTAGGAGTAGGGAAAGGTATTTTGATAGCTAGAGAATTTAGAACAGTGTAGTCTAGGTGACACCATTATTTTGTTGAATCTTCAGGTGCATGTTTCATTTTATCAGAAGTGATGGCTGAATGTATAAAAATATAATTCCTTTAATGGAACAAAAAGTATTGCTAACTTAAATCACAATTTGCTAAATGCTAATCAAACTAGAAATGGAACTAATTAGCATGAAAGTAAATAATGATATTTGTTTGAAAGTGTCTCACCATCAAGACCTTTGTAAATATCATTAAGAAGTATTTGAGTTTTCTATGTCTTCTGGTTGATGTAGATGCACAATAATATAATGGTTAAATTGTTGAACTAGTAAACTAAAGGCTTGATTAATGATCTGGGGACAAGAGTTCAAGTCTCATCATGGCATTTGGGGAATTTAAATTCAGTTAATTAAATAAAAAGAAACCTGGAATAGAAAGAGTAGGCTGGAATGTTAACAGCCTATTAGAGATGGATTTTGAAAGGTGAGCTGACCAGTAAAATAACAGTGAAAGATACTGGCAGGGAAGCCCAATGTCTTTGTTGCAAAGGGTTAGTAAGGAGGCTGTGTCTGACAGAATGGGAGGTAATTAAGCTTTTTTTCTCTTTTTCATGTGGAAATGTTGCCATACACAACTGAATGGCTTTCCCACCACCAAATCATTGTGACTTTTAAATTGTTTTTCACTACTACACTAACCACCACCAAAGTCACCCTTGTAGCCAATTAGATGATTACATGCAAAGCCCATTACAGGCAATATGACTATCAAAAGCTTTGTGTGTGTCTGTGTCTGTGTAGGGACAGCAGGAAAGGACTAAATCAAAATGGAATTGGAGAGGGAAATAAAGCATTATATCCCCTGTAGTGCTTTCCTCTGTCTAAAGGCATCAAAAGCATTGGTGAATACCATCTCCAAAGGCATCTGGGCAATAATTAAGCTTGTTTTTCAATAGGGAATTAACTGCTATTAGATTGTCCTTAATTATGAGGGAATAAAAGAGTTTGCACACACCATTTCCTTGGGTTCACCAGGCAACAGCATGGGAAATGTATTGACTTCACCCAGCGTGGACGTTTGTGTCACATCCTTTATAGGGGCAAATGAAGCCTTGTAATGTTAAAAAAAATCTTTTCTTTAATGGTGCACCTTTCCAGAATCCATTTAAGAGATATACGCAGCAAGGTGACATCCAATACCAAAATGTAAACCCTTGAAGCCCGAGTGTCGCCAGCTGTATCAGAGATAAAAGGTACTGCAGATGCTGGAGAATCCGAGATAACAAGGTGTGGGGCTGGATGAACACAGCAGGCCAAGCAGCATCATAGGAGCAGGAAAGCTTGACGTTTCGGGCCTAGACCCTTC
>JAHRHZ010000074.1:5656385-5691386 GCA_024137785.1 Ginglymostoma cirratum | reverse complement strand
GACCCTTCATCAGAAAATTTTTCTGATTTTCTGATGAAGGGTCTAGGCCCAAAACGTCGAGATTTCCTGCTCCTATGATGCTGCTTGGCCTGCTGTGTTCATCCAGCTCCACACCTTGTTATCTCGGATTCTCCAGCATCTGCAGTACCTATTATCTCCTCCAGACTAGCTGTTGATTAAGGAGACCCTGACAGGTAGGAGAGCTTGAGGCTTATTGCTTTCTTTTCGTTTTTTATTATTATTTAACAAATGTTGATATTTAAGCAAATTGCTGTTGTTGAGCCTTCTCTTAACTGCATTTAAACAAATCTGGAAAGAACTGCTTGGACCACTATGTGATCCAAGACAGCAGATAATAGATGAGAGGACAAGTTATATAAGGAGGCACCAAAGCACTTTCTTCCTGCTTAAAGAATTATGTAGTATCATATCCAACCGATTAATTTCACCTCAAATATCTAAATGATATATCAAAGTATCTGGAGAATTCCGAAGCTATCAATACTTTTTATTAAGAGAACCATTTGTTCATGCATGTCCTCAATATTATTTGCTGCTACTTGATCACATTAACTAAAAAGTCACTTCAACACAGGAATCACATTACCAATAATCAAACCACATTCCTGATCTGAAACTATACAGCCAAGATTGTCTTACAAAATCATTTTATAAAACATTTTAGAACTTAATTCTAAGGTATTTGGGGCTCAAAACTAAGCCACTTTAAAGCACGAAACTGTACTTTTGTTTTTTTTACTTCAAAGTATCTTGACATTTATTATCCTAAGTCCACATTAGCCAGAAAGGCACGCCACAAAAGTAAGCCTCCAGCATTTTTTATTTTGTCTTCAGGCTCTCAATGTACAGTCATGCATTCACAGGCAAAGATCCAAATGACACTAATGTCATTAAAGTAAACAGAATACAATGCTAATCCATCACTTGATTGATCATTACGCTTGTTGAAAAATAAACACAGTCTTACAATGCTTCACTAAGGTGGTCATCACTTAAACTTGCCAGCTGCTACAGCCGCTGCTGCAGCCTCATTGTGGGGTGGCAGCATGATTCCAAAGGCTGTGAAAGTGACCATGAGCATTGAGATTTCCTATTTTTAGTCTGGCGCTGAAAATCTTGACTATATATTGCAATTTATTGTCAGCTATTACTCACTATACTAAAGGAAGATAATTTAATTTCATTCTCGCTTGCCAGAGAAAAGCAAGCAGAGCACCCAGCTTTGCAGTTTTCCCTGCAGTCAGAATGCCATTGCATGTATATGCATTCTTTTGCTAGGATTGCATGTCACCTCTGCGACATACTGGTATCAAAAGCAATTCCCTTCCCTCGATGCCCAACTGTTATCTGACTATACGTAGTGTGTTATATAGGCCATTGTCTGTACCTTGGCAGCAGTTCTGATGCACCCAATTGTTGTAGTCTGCTATTTAGCTCTATTTTGGCCAGCAAACCTAATCAAAGAGTGTATACTGAGCAAATTAGGTCATGACTGCTGTTTTGCGATCCTCGCATAACTGTACGCAGCACAGTTATAATGAGAGCCCTGTTGCCACATGAAATCCCCTATACCAGACTTTCAGAGAGTTGAGCTGATTTCATGTCACTGCCAGATTTGTAGTAGTGCACTCTATGCTGCACAACCTCAATATTATCAGGGAAAAGCCCTTACTAACACCAATCAATTAAGAAACCGACGAGCGGCGTGAGGGAAAGGAGGAAGAGTGTAGAGTCATGCAGTCACAGAAGGAAGAACGTAGGATCAGGAGTACAATATATAGCCCTTCAAGTCTGGTCTGGTGTTTAATCAGATCATGGCTCATTTGTGGGCTAAGGCCATTTACTCACTTTGCCCCATATCCCTTAATATATTTGGTTCGCATAAAAATCTATCAATATCGGACTCAAAATTAATCATTGATTGAACATCAGTTGCCTTTTTCAGAAGAGAGTTCCAACCTTCTGCAACCTTTTGTCGGTAGAAATGCTTGGCTTCAATTGTTAAACTTTGCCCCAGGTCCTAGACTCCTCCCCTTGAAGGGAAATTGTTTTCTCTTTAAATCCCCTATCTACATGTTCCTAAAAACTTGATAAAAGTTAGCCTGAACATGTTAAATTTGAAAGAATACAATCTTGCTTTGTATAATCTCAACTTGTAATTTTGTGTTAAATTTACACTGTTCCCCTTCCTTGATGCGTCTTTCTTAAGTTTTGATACCCAGAAATGGTCATAGTGCCCTCAAGAGATAAAGGAGGAGGAGCTGGAAAAGGAGGAAGATATACGGCAAAGTAAGCTGCAATTTTTTGTCAAGGCAGTATATGTGACCTTAATCAGGTGCTGTAATCTCAACCTCTAGTCATTCTTTCACTGAGAGTCTCACACTCACCTTACATCTATCACTATCACATTGTGTCATCTTGGCCATAATACAAAATATAAATGCCAACAACAAATACAAATTCTAAACAAAACTTACAAATTAAATCTTGCCATAGTGGTTGTAAAAATAAACTAAACACTCTTTTGAGCTCTTAAAGTGCCTGTCTTAGTGCCCTATGCAGTGCCAACCCAGTGACTCCATCAGATGCTGCATCATAATTGAGTCCACAAACAAGTTGTTGGAGTTGGCCATCACTTCCACTGTGAAAAGTTTGAGTTCCAAACTCTACCTGAATCCCTCTACCAAGATAGTGCTGGACTCCTCCATGACCTTGAATGGAAGTAATCTTCAGATGTTCCAGGGTATCAAATATTATGGTTTGTGCATTGATCAGCCTTTTTTTTAATGTAGACTGGCTCATCAAAGTCCTCATTGAGTCCACTGCATCAGATCTTGTGTGAAATGTACCCTCCAGTGAGGTGTCACCTAACTGTCCTTGCCTTCTGTCCTATCCCTGCTAACATACCATGTGTCAGAATGTAACCTTATGACATGTTTGCAGTGTCAGAGTCTGCGCTGGCAGCTGAGAGAGTGAAATAAGCTAGAGCATGTCTTTATTATCATTACCTTCTCGATTTTCCACTACTACCTGGCCAAGTTTTGGGTACCTGAACGTGAAAAAGGACAAGGCTTGAGTTATGGTGAAGAGAGAAGCGAAATTAAGAAGTGTGTGATTATACCGTACAACCTGTAAGTTGCAAAAGATAGTGGAATCAAAAGGAATTGGGATGTGGGAATGAGAGTTGGCTGTGAGAATACTATCATCTTCAATAAATACTCCATTGGCATTGGCCACAGCCTCAGCAGTAGCCCTTTCAGTAATGACTAGCACACCTCCTAAATTGGGTTTACTGACAAGTGGGCACACCTCTCCTTCTTTAGTTAGTTTGTATTCTCTCTAGTAGTGCCCATCCTTGAGACAGTGAGGTGTTCAGTGAGTGATGTGGTTGTCATGGTTTAATAACTGGCAGAATGTGTGAGTTTTGAGAAATGGGTGTGAGACTTGCAGCAAGACTGTGAAAGGGAAAGATGAAAAACGGTTCATGAGAATGTAATTGGTAGAAATTGTTGTCATTTGTTATTGGGATGTGTTGAAAATATGACAATGGTTGACACTAATGATACAGTTGGCAGTGAATGGTTTTTGACAATGAATTCACTGACCTTGAGGCTATTAAGAAATCATGAAACTTCTTGCAGTATTTATTCCTGAGCCTTTGGGCTGCACTTCTGGTAATTATCAGTTTGCACATCATCTCAGCCAGGCCTCATGCACCATTACAGATACAACACATTTAACATCCTTTCCATCACCTACACTAAGACCTACAAGCTTGGTGTTGACACTTTCTGTCTCCCATGGTTGTATATTGCACAGCACAATTCTGGATGATGTCAGCACCTAAGACACTTTTTTTTTTAAAAGAGGTGCAGGTTTGCACTCAGCAGTGCAGATTGTTTTTAAATAATTGGAACAAATGACATTGTTGGGAGTGGTGCTGATAAGTGCAGCCAATGAACAGTGATTAGTGAAGGCACTTAATTTTAGTAGTGAACTGGTTAAATATGCAGGCTGTATTACATTACATGGGTGTAGGGGCAGTGTGCAACACGGTAGCCGTGTCCGTTTTTGTGGACTTTCAATTTTATATCCCCTAGTATCTACAGGTTAATTGTTAAAAGACAACATCATAAGGAAGCTTGTTGTCTGTAAAAGGGTGTTTTCCAATTTGAACCATTGGATACTGATGTAGAGCAGAAACCTTAGTTGATTCTCCTCTCCCTGGTCCAGAATTGCTGAGAAAAGAAAACCTTACTCCAATCCCAGCTCATGTAATCACAGAATGGGGATCTAAGTCAGCCCTGTATGGCTCAGTACGACACTGTAGATAGCATTCACCCCCACGCCCACATGAGAACATTTTGTAAAATTTGAGTTTTTCAGACATACCTTCCTAGAAAGTGAGCAACTTGTTTGCTAAATCTCATTGAAATACTTCTGTACCTATAGGAATCGAAAGAAATGAAACTATAATAAGTGTTTCACACGCAAGTACTCATAGAATAAAAACCGAAAGAACTGCAGATGCCGTAAATCAGGAACAAAAACAGAAGGGGCTGGAAATGCTCAGCAGGTCTGGCAGCATCTGTGAAGAAAAATCAGAGTTAACGTTTCGGGTCCGGTGACCCTTCCTCAGAACATAATAACCTAGTACCTCAGTACTGGGGATGTTGGCCTGAGAGCAAACACTGCCTTTGGAACACCAGTTGTGGATTTATAGGATTTTGCAGAGGCAACATTGGTGATATTTCTCTCAGGATTTGAGACATTCTCAATGTCGCCAATGAAGGGCAAGTAGCCCTAATGCCCTGTGTGGGCAATGGGCTTGGAGCTGGAATTGATGTCTTCAAACATGCTGTTCCTCTGACAGCCAAACATTTTACTGGTACATTGAAGACAATGTTACATTTCATTGTCTATGTCTGCCCTCACTGTGTGTAGGCTTCCCAGTTATGACAGTTGTTCTACATTGTCCTTGCTGTGGATCTTGCTAGCCGGGGGTGGGGGTTGAGGTGGTGGGACAGACAGTATTTGAAGAATACTGGGAAAGGATCTTTGACTTCCAGATGTTTAGCTGAAGGCCTATTCCTGAATAAGCCTCTTTGAATGCATTAATGATGGTTTGCCCCTCAGTTTCCGAATGTGTTACACAAGCGTCATGTCTAGAAGTGGTTGGGACGGTCCTGGTTCTGATGCAAGTTCAGCAGTTTCCCACTTGTCGTATATTGAAGTTCCACTTTCATGGGTATTAGGTGGCATGTTGTGGAAAGTAAGATGGAGAAAAGCAACGGTGTGATGATACAGGCTTGCTTGACACCATCCCCTATTTGCATACACTTACTTTGTGATGGATTCATTGGTGAGGATCACGGCTAGTAGGTTGTCACTTAGCAAGCGGAAAATGGTGATAAATTTCTGTGGGTAGCCAAATTTGTGGGTAACGCTACCTAATCCCTTTTC
The DNA here is from genome assembly GCA_024137785.1 of Ginglymostoma cirratum. NCBI lineage: Eukaryota > Metazoa > Chordata > Chondrichthyes > Orectolobiformes > Ginglymostomatidae > Ginglymostoma > Ginglymostoma cirratum. The sequence continues at coordinate 5,685,902 of JAHRHZ010000074.1, read as the reverse complement.
ATTGACAGAGTCGAAAGTCTTTGTGAGCTCGAAGAAGACCATGTATAAAGGTTGCTGTTTCTCCCTGCACTTTTCTTGAAGTTTGATTTGATTTATTATAGTTACATGTACCTAAGTACAGTGAAAAGTTCTGTTTTGCGAGTAGTCCAAGCAGATCATAGCAAACAAGGACATACCGACCATAGGGTGCTTTAGACTGAGCGAGGCATACAAGCTTATGACTGCACAGGAAGTGCACAAAGCAAGATCAACATTAGTACGATCAACATTATTTGAAGTTAGAGAGGTCCATTCAGCTCTAGTATCTGCAGGAAAGAAGCTGTTCTTGAACCAGCTGGTGCGTGTGTTCAAGATTCTATATCTTCTGCTTGAAGGAAAAGGTTAGAAGAGAGCATTACCAGGGTGCGAGGAGTCTTTGATGATGTTTACAGCCTTTCTGCGGCAACAAGAAGTGTAAATGGAGTCCATGGATGGGAGGTTGTCTTTCATGATGGTCTCTGCTGTGGACACAACTTTATGTAGTTACTTGTAGTCCAGGCAGAGCATTGCCATACCAGACCGTTATGCACGTGAATGTCTTTCTGTGGAGCAGCTGTGCCTCTTGATGGTCAGAATCCACAAGGTGACTCTGGTAGGAGCCACGAAGTGGAGGTGAATGAGGAGAATTTTTGCAATAACCATCCCTGTGGAGGGAAGTAAGGAGACCCCTGTATAGTTATCAATTGGTCTCATCTCCTGTCTTGAAGATGGTCATTACTTTGGCATCTTGGTGATCTGTTGGCATGCCCGCCTCCACCAAGATGAAGGAGATAACATCATGTATGCCTGCCAGGAGAGCTGTATTTCAGCTTCTCAACAGGGCTTTCCATCTGTCCCAGTGAACTGCCTAGGTTCTCAGCTGTAGGGTGGGCTTTTTAACCTTATGTCGGCCGGGATTATGCTGAGATGGTAGAATGTAACATGCTTTGGGATGCCCGAGAGGATTCTTTTCAAAGTGACCAATTAGGAGTTCATCTCGGGTAGCACTTCTAATTAGGGACAAGAGTGGGGCTCCATTTTCTGAAGAAGTGTCCTGACCCAGGATGTAACTTCCCTGCTCCTCTGATGCTGCCTGGCCTGCTGTGTTCCTCCAGCTCCATACTGTGTTATCTCTGACTCCAGCATCAGCAGTTCTTGTTATCTCTGAGTGGGGCTCCAGTGTTTTTTTTTCCAGAATCATATAATCCCAACAATGTGGAAGCAGGCCATTTGTCCCATCGAGTCCACACTGACCCTCTGAAGAGCATCTCATCCAGACCCATCCCCCTACCCTATCCCTGTAACCCTGCATTTACCATAGCTAATTCACCTAATCTGCACATTTTTGGACGGTGGGAGGAAACCGGAGCACCAGAAGGAAAGCCACGCAGATGAGAGGAGAATGTGCAAAGTCTGCACAGACAGTTGCCCGAGGACGGAATTGAACCCGGGTCCCTAATGCTGTGAGGTAGTAATGCTAACCACTGAGCCACCACGTCATGTTGACATGGCCAATAGCAAAGCTTGTTCAGCAGGTGGTTAGCAACCTTCACTGCGTGGCCACCAGTGGAAGCAGCACTGGTGTTACGTATGTACCTTTAGTATAAGAAAAGCAGCAGATGTTGCAACAGGCTAGGCATTAGCAGAGACAATCGTCTTCAAGAAGATGTTGCAACAGCTTTTTTTTGGGATAGATGCCCTATGTGAATTCCTGCCAGCAAATAAACTCTCTTCTTCAAAAGAGTTGCATCTCAGATCTTCTGTTGTCTCTCATCCATCTTTGACGTGTGACACAGCAGAGGGAAGGGATATGCATGTGTGCTATGAGAAAACGGTCCGTTGTCATCCTTAATTGTATTCCTGCTATTGCCGGACAAGTTGCCATCCAACCCATTAATCTGTCCTTGGGAGTTAGAAATGCAACTGGGAGTTAGAAATGCAACAGGGAGTTGACCTGACTTTGCAAAGGTGCAGCTCTAAAGACGTCTCTGTGGAAATTCAGTCCAATCATCCCCAAGTATTTCAGAAACTAGCTTAAATAGGATTTCATAACAGTATGAACTTCTGTTACTTTTTAAATGGATGTTAATTTAACTAATTTAAAGAAATGTTCTGATGTGACCTTTTCATCCTGCTTTTACAGATAACTCATGCAATTTTTGCTTCAAAGTATCAACACTGAATAGTATTCATTTGGGAGCTAATTAGATTTCAACCTTTTTAGAATACCAGGAATTTTGGACATTGGTTATCTCTTTAGTAAACACATACATGCGGATCATTTCATGCCACAAACATTTTTAATGACAGCCAACTGACGACTCATTATGAATAATGTGAACTCTTAGCTCACAGAGAATGTGATTTGGGACCTTATTTACATGAGCATGCAGCATTAACATCACCTAATCTATCACTCCACACGGAGTCAGCCTCATTGAACTATCTCATTAAAAATCTTACTTAAAATAGCTGTATGTAAATCAGATTGTTTTAACCTGGTTTAATTTGACATGCTGGATGATCTTGAAAATAATCAATTATTAGCTGTGTAAATAAATTATGGAATTTTGTCAAATTATTCTAGCCTATGTCGAACCATTGGGAATCATTAACCAATTGCATATAAATTTATTTGTTGCAATTTATTTGCATCTCACTTCAATGTTTTTTAAATGAATACCTCCTTAACTTGGTTAGAATTTGTTCAAAAAGTGAAATAATACTGGAATTTCTGTATTTTTTAAAAATCATTCTTTGAAATATCAATGACAAGACCTATTCCTATCTGCCCTTGAGAAAGTGATGCTGGCCTAACTTAGCAACTCATTACAGTCTGTATAGTGACATGTACGGATAATCAGAAGTTCCAGGGTTTTGGGAGACAATGAAGGAATGGCTCATAACACCAGATTAGAATGATGTGTGACTTGGAGAGGATCAAGTCTCTCTTGGATATTCCTATGTACCTACTGTTCTAACTCCTAAAACACAACACCTCACAGTTTGACATTCCAGGTATTGGATGGAGCGGGATGTAAACGGGTCGGGAGTTGCATTACTGATTAAGGAGAATGTCACAGCTGCACTAAAAGATGGCAACCTTGGAGGGCTCATCCAGTGAGGTCAAATGTGTTAAACTTAGCAATTTCTCCGTTCTTATTCCTATGATGGAGTTATACCATAGGCCTCCCAAAAGCCAGTGGGAGATAGAGGAACAGCTGTGTGTGGAGATCATAGAAAGATGTAAAAACAACAGGGCTATTTTTAGTGGGTGGTTCTAGTTTCCCCAATATTGACTGGGGGTCCCTTAGTGCTTAGATGAATCAGAATTTGTTAGGTGTATCCAGTAGAGGTTCATGAAAAAATATGTAGATAGTCCAACAAGGGTTGAGGCCACCCTTGCCCTTGTACTGTGGAATGAGCATGGCAGGTGATTGAATTTTCATTTGGAAAGCACTTTTGGAAAAGAGATCATAATTTTCTAAGTTTTAAGGTAGTAATGGTAAAGGATAACCCTGGAGCTTGGGTGAAAGCTATATTTGGGAAAGGCTAATTACAATAGTTTTAAGCAAGAACTGGAGAAATTAGATTGGCTGTTTGAGGGTAAATCCACATATGATATATGGGAAACTTTTAATCGCCAATTGATCAGAATTCAGGACCAGCATATTCCTCTGATGGTGAAAGATAAGGATGGCAAGATTCAGGAAGCCTAGATGACAAGAGATATTGAAAGTTTTCAGTCAAAAAGAAGAAGGAAGCATACCTAAGGTTTAGGAAACTGAAATCAGACAAAACCTTGAGGAATATAAACATAGCAGGAAAGAAATTAAACAAGGAACTAGGAGGGCTAAAAGGGGATATGAAATGTCTTTGGCAAGTAGGATTAAAGAAATCTGAGGGCATTTTCTACATATATAAGCAGCAAGAGGTTAGCTAGAGAAATAATGGGTCCACTCAAGGATAAAGGAGGAGATTTATGTGTGGAGTCAGAGGTAGTGGGTGAGGTCTTTAATGTGTACTTTGAATTGGTATTCACAAAGGACAAAGACATAGATAGTGGTAAGATTGGAGTCTGTTGATATTCTCGGGCATATTAAGGAGGAGGTGGTGGTGTTGGGTGTCTTGAAAGGCATTAAAGGTAGATAAATCCACAGCAGAATATCCAATATTGTCCCTTTGTTCAAGAAAGGCAACAGGAATAATCCAGAAAATTATAGGCAGTTTTACTTACAGGGAAGCTTTTGGAGAAAATTCTTAGGGACATGGTTTGCTTACATTTTGAAAAGAATGGACTTATGAGGGATAGTCAGTATGGCTTTATGTAGGGAACATCTTGTCTCTCAAATTTGATTGAGTTTTTGAGGAAGTGGCGAAGATGATTGATGAGGGTAGGGTAGTGGATGTTGTTTGCATGGACTTTATTAAAGCTTTTGACAGGGTCTCTCATGGTAGGCTGGTCTAGAAGATTAAGTCGCATGGGATCCTTGGTGAGTTGGTAAGGTAGATATAAAATTGGCTTGATCATAGAAGTTAATTGTGGAGGGATGTTTTTATGATTGAATGTCTGTAACCAGTGGTGTTCCGCAAGGATCAGTGCTGGGACCGAGATTGTTTGTAATAAAAGAAAATGTAGGTGATCTTATTAGAAAGTTTGCAAATGATACAAAAGTTAGTGGAGTTACAGATAGTAAGGAAGGTGGTTAAAGGATTCAGCAGGATATAGATAAATTGGAAATTTGGATGGAGACATGGCAAATGGAGTTTAATCTGGACAAGTGTAAGGTGAGGCATTTTGAGAGGCCAAATACAAAGGGAAAGTATAAAGTAAGTGGCAAGCCCTTAGGAGAATTGACATAGTGGAATGTTGGGCTGTGTAAGCCCAGCTCCTGGAAAGTGGCAACATAAGTGGATAACGTGGTAAAGAAGGCACAAACCATGCTTGCCTTCATTGGTCGGGGCATTGAATATTACAGTTAGCGAGTCATATTGCAATTATATGAGACTTTCGTTAGGCTACATTTGGAGTATTGTGTGTAGTTCTGGTCGCTGCACTATAGGAAGGATCTGGAGGCTTTGGAGGGATGCAAAAGAGTTTTATCAGAATGTTGCTTGGCTTGGAATGTATTGGTTATAAGGAGAGGTTGGACAAACTTGGATTGTTTTGTGAGTTTCAGAGGCTGAAGGGTGACCTGATAGAAGTGTATAAAATTATGAGAGGCATCGATAGGGTGGATAGTCAGAGTCTTCTTCCCAGGGTGGAAAAGTCAACTACTCAGGAGCATAGGATTGAGATGAGAGGGGGAGGTTTATAGGGGATGTGCAAATTTATCTACATGGAGGGTGATATGTGCATGGAACACGCTGCCAGGGAATGGTAGGAGCAGATACGATAGCAACATTTAAGAGGCTTTGAGACAGGCACATGAACAGACAGGGAAAAGAGGGATATGGACCATGTGCAGGCAGAAGAGATTAGTTGAAAATGGAATCATGGTTGACATAGACATGGTGAGCCAAACAGCCTGTTCCTGTGCTGTGTTGTACTATGTTCTCACCCTCATTACTTAATCTCAATAGCTTCCATTTCCATATCGTGGAAGCCTCTTCTCAATAAAGACAGTCATAGATGTCAAAATTCACCATTGCCTCCAGCGCACCAGCTCTGCCTTTGACTGATTAAGGAAAAGACTATTTTATAACCATGATCTTATGGTTAACTGGATAGTAGTGATCTCTATAAGCTTTGTACATCTACTGAGACACCATTGATCAGTTCATAAATAGAGACTGAGTCAAAAGGCATGATCATTCACAGCAGCCTAATTATCTGCCAAAATAATTAAGCTCACAATAGCCCCTAGCTCTGTGGAAGTGTTTCAAGATGAGGTTGTGGACCAACCAAAAGGTTACACAATGGAAGCACTAGGACTACATGGGCACAAGTACTAAGCCATATGAATACTGCTACGTGGAATTCATCCATCATTAGCATTGTAGCGAGTAGAGACCTGTTTCATATGCAATGCAGGTAGTGTGACCCTCAGTGGATAAGTTGGTCCTCTTTCGCATTCCCAGAAATTGCTTTCAAAGCTGGAGACAAGGCAATTGTTAGCAGCAGGGGATGAATTGTAACATAGGTCTGATTGTGTGTTAATACTGACCACCTATGATGGAATCATGGGAAGTCAGGTGTCAACCAGGCATCAAGAAAACAGGGTCTGGGTTGACATGGTAGCTGGCTTTTGCTGGGGCAACAGGCTGGCACAGGGTGAACAAGTTGCGTCTTCTGCCAGGATAGCAGATTGTTCTGCATGTGGTGGCACAAGACCTGCACGTTTGAGTGAACAGTAACTTACGTTCTTTTGGTACATTTTTCTTTTGAGATGCATTACCAACAAAGCTATGTAAATAAAGCTGCTGCTCAATGGTGAAGCTAACTATGCAACGTCACATTTCCACTTCTCCAGTTTCTTTCTATTTACAGAGCGAGCAATTAAACTCATTCTCCTGACTTGCAGAGACTTTGTGAAGCTCCTTGATGCAGTAATCGTTGGCAAACTGGGAGATTTTTCCAATGCTGCTTGTAGAAGCTTAGAAGGATCCACTGGGGAAAAAAATGTTCAGGGCTACAGTCATCTCAATGTCCACTGATGGTGCTGTCTTAACTTTAATCTGAGTCTGCAAGAGGTGGTATGGTTCAATGATCATCTTGGTAAGGATTTGTTGTTGAACATACTTTCACTGGCTGAGGTGTAGATGAGAGAAGTGTCTTGTGAAGATATAAACCCTCCCCCTTGGCTGTCTGAAAGCTATTTTTTCTGTTGATCCCTCCAATTGTGCAACCCAAATTGGACTGTCGCTACAGGCCGTGGGGCTGCAGGCAGACGATATGTTTAATAGACTTTTAGAAGCACATACTTCCCAGCAGCCAACTCCACTCTATGCAGACACAGACAGCTTTCAGAATCCTTCCAACAAGTATATAATTAAATTAATCAGGCATGAAGATAGGAGCGCAGCAAAACCAAGCAACCAGTAAGTAGAAATGGTGATGGCTTTAAATTTCATTGGTGGGGTGTCCTTCGTGCAGCTGTATGTGTGTTCAAGAGATTAGCAATAACAGCAGCAAGGCCCAGAATGTCAACTTCTGCCTAAAATTACTGTTGGATGCTGAGAGGTGTCACATTCTGATTATCCTCTGTATTCTTGGTGCAAAAAATGGAACGCCTGCCCTAATACTCCAACAACATAGCATTCACTGTAGGAGTTGACGAGACAGGCAGGAATGGAGCAAATGCAATTTTTCATCTACAGAAGCATCCACAGTATGGCAGCTGGCACTCTGGAGCCAAATTTTGTGGCCAGAGAATCTAAGTGATTGTTCAAAACAGTGTCAGATGAGAAGAGTGAAATCATGCAATCTAGAAGCAATCTAGAACTGATGAAACATTGGAACCTCCTTTTTAAGAGTGTGTAAATAAAAACTGAAGAGCTAGGATGTCCATGTTCACAAATCACTAAAATCATGTGCACAGGTAATAAAAATAAATCCGAAAAGTTAATAGAATGTTGACCTTTATCTCAAGAGGGCTGAAATAAAACAGAGAAAAAGAGGGTTCAGTTGAAGAGATGTTTTGTCGGGCTCCCACTGGAGTATTGTATTCAATTTTAGTGCTCCATTTTAAGGATGTACTGGCCTTGGTCCAGCACAAATTCACTAAACTAAAAGAGGGGCTTAAAGAGTTCAATTAGATAAGTTATTAGACATATTGCGTAAACCTGCCTTGTAATCTTTTGAGTTGAAAGGCGACATAATTAAAATTCTCAAAATGGAAAAAAAAACTTTAGAGTAGATACAGAGGAACTATTTCCTCTTCAAGGAACAAGAACAATGGAGCACAGTCTTAAAGTTGACTCAGTGTAGAGAAAATCTTGAATTGCCACTTCTGGGGAGGTGCTGGTGTTTTCCCCGAAGAATGAAGACAGAAGGGTGGATAACTTCTCAAAATCCCTTCATACAGGATTCAAAATGCATTTGAAAAAATTAGCCTCCTCCTGATGAGTCCAGGACCAGACCTGCCCTTTGACTGTTTGGAATACCCTAGCTCATTGATTTGAATGGAATAGAAATTGGGCCATACCAAAAGGTTGGGCAGTCTTGTTCACCAGGATATGATTCCAGTGGCTTGAAGAAAAACTGACATCGTATATACAAATAAAAAATGTCAGAAGGTTATCTGACCTTATATATTATTTTCCACATATTTCAAGAAAAATCTCAGGAAACCATGGACGTTCTTCCTTATATGCTGTGTGTGGACAACAACAACCTGACCTTGAGATCTTGAGCCGTTACCACTGGGAAGAATAGGTCCACCATCAGCTGGCTTTCCAAAAATGAAAGAGTCTGGCCATACTCAGTGGTCTAGACTCCACTGACATTTATATTAAATTCAAAAAATGGAATTTCAACAATTATCAGTTCTTTGAGCTAGCTCCAACAAATATGGAAAGCCCATTATTAAATACCCTGTTAAATATTCTTCCAAATATACAGTAATGATAACTCTGGCACAGTGGCTTACATGCCTCTTTGCATCACTTCAGAAGCTTCAAGCCAAGAAGTCCTCCTCAAGCTGCAGAGCTCAAAACTGAAAATATCTCTGAGGCAAGGTAAGCGAGCTTCCCTTTTCCAGTGCAGGGAAGCTGACTTGTGTAGAAGAGGACAGTCCTCTTTTCAGACTGTTAAACACCAGCAATCCCGAATATATTTAACAATACAACCCACTGCAGTAAAGAATTCCACAGATTCACTACTCTCTGAAAGAAGAAATTCTTCCTCATCTCTGTTTTAAATGGGCAATCCCTTATTTTGTGATTATGCCCTATGGTCCTTGATTATCACACAAGGGTAAAGAATCTCTCCGCATCTACCATGTCAAGTTCTCTAAGATTCTTGTACATTTCAATAAAGTCATCTCCCATTCTTCGAAACTCCAATAAGTACAGGCTCAATCTGATTGACCGTTTCCCTAGGAAAATTCCTTGAGACCATTGATCAACCGAGTGAACTTTCTCTGTACAGTATATTTTTCTTGAAAAGGGCCCAAACCATAAATTCCAATGTGACTGATAAGTGAGTGCATCTTATAGTTTTGGCAAAATTTCCTTGCCTATACATTCCATTTCTCTTGAAATAAAGTCCAAAGTTCCTTTGCTTTCCCTATTACCCATTGAATTAGAATGCTTGCTTTTTGTAATTCAAGCATGAGGACCTCCAAATCACTCTATGATACAGCTTTCTGTGTGTGTCTCTCTCTCTCCCTCTCTCTCTCTACTAAAAGAAGATTTAGCCCTCATATTCTTCCTGCCAAAGAGCATAACATTACACTTCCCACACTATTTTCCACTTACCATGTTTTTGCCAAGTCACTTAACCTGTCTATATTCCTCTGTAGACTCTGTATCTTCCTCACTACTTGCCTCCTCACTTATTTTTATGACACTCACAAAGTTGGCAATAGTATATAAACTTGTCAGCCAAATAATTCTAAGGTTTTGGGGTAGATTTGTATCTTAGGTTGTGGGTGTTGAGGTTGGTTGTCTTTCTGAGCTGGTTTGTTGTTCCGCAGACGTTTCATTACCATGCTGGTTAACATCATCAGTGCAGCCTCCGATGAAACGTCGGTGTGTTTCCCCACCTGGTTCTTAAAATCTGGAGTCTGTTGAGCTAGATTGCCTCACTTCCGGTTTTCCCTTGTAGTGGAGTGTATATGGGGTCAAGTTCTATGTGTTTATTAATAGCTTTTTTTGTGGAGTGCCAGGCTTCTAGGAATTCCCGTGCCTGTCTCTGCTTAGCTTGTCCCAGGATTTTGCTGTTGTCCCAGTCGAAGTGGTGGTTCTCCTTATCCATCTGGATTGAGATGAGTGAGTACTGGCCATGTCTTTTTGTAGCCAGTTGGTGTTCGTGTACCCTTGTTGTTAGTTTCCTTCCTGTTTGTCCGATGTAGTGTTTCTCACAGTCTCTGCAGGGGATCTTATAGATGACATTGGTTCTGTCCATGGTGGGGAGTGGGTCTTTAGTTCGGGTGAGCAGTTGTCGTAGAGTTGATGCGGGCTTGTGCGTCACTCTGATGCCCAGCAGTCGTAGGAGTCTTGTGGTTAGTTCCAATGTGTCCCTGATGTAGAGTAGTGTGATGAGTGTGTCAGGGCATGTAGTATCTTCCTGGTATTGTTCATGTAGGCATCTTCTGACCCAGTTTTTTGGATATCGTTATCCTTGAAAACCTGGAAGAGGTGTTCTCCTTCCTCTTGGTGTAGTTCTGTGTTGCTGCAGTGCATTGTTGCCCGTTTAAATAGTGTTTGCATGCAGCTTCATTTGTGTGTGTTGGGATGGTTATTGTAGAAGTTCAATACCTGGTCCGTGTGTGTGGCTTTTCTGTGTACTATCATTTGGAGTTCCCCATTTGTCTTGTGCTCTACCGTGATGTCCAGGAATGGGAGCTGTTTGTTTTTCTCCTCCTCTCTGGTCAATTTTATCCAAATAATTATTTGAAATATTTATAGCTGCAGCACTGATCCCTGTGGTACACCACTAGTTAAAGGTTGTCATTCTGGAAATATCTCGTTTTTTCAAATTCTGTCTTCTATCAGTTAGCCAATCCTCTATCCTTGCTCACTTTTATTATTTTCAACACCATGGGGTCTCATTAATCAGCCTTATGTGTGATACTGCATCAAATGCCTTTTGGAATCCAAATATATTCCTTCTACTAGGTTCCTTTATCTATCCAATTGTTACTACCTCAAAAAAAATTCATAAATTTGGGCATGATTTCTCCTTCATGAAACTATCACTCCACTTTATTTTTTCATGCATTTCTAAACGTTTCACTGCTACATCATTCATATTGCATGCTAACATCTTCTCAATGACAGATATTAAGCTAACTTGTGTATAGTTCCCTGTTTTTTGTCTCTTTGACTTTTTGAATAAAGATATTACATTGGCAGTTTTTTAATTCACTGTGATTTTTTTTCCTGCATCTCAGGATTCTTGGAAGATTGCTACTAGTGCATCCATTATCTCTGTAGCTACTTTCCTTCAAATCCTAGGATGCAATCCATCAGTTCAGGGATCTTATCAAACTTTAGCTCCATTATTTTCCCTAATATGTTTTCTCTAGTGATAGCTTTAGTTTCTATTTTATCCCCCGCAACCTATATTAAAACAGTCTTGGCAGTCCATTGACATTATGTCCTTTATTTACTGTTGTATGGCTGATTACACCATTTGCAACATGAGTGCTGTTGGAAAAGAATGCTTTGAGGAATTTTTAATACTTCCAATAGCAGCGTGTGCTTATCAAAACTAGAAGTCTGTCCAATCGTGATATTTTGGCAAAGAATCTTAGCTAAATGCCAGTGCAGATTGTGGTATTTCCAGAGAATTTCTTCAGTCTTTCATACAACCGACTGAATTGGAACAATCTCTACTCTTAATTTCTTCAAAATCTGACAATCCCTAAGTAAATCATCCTTTCGTTAAATTCTATAATGTAAGTGAATAATTTGTCCAGGCCTTAATCTCTGTTCAAATAATCAGTTTCCAATTATGAAAAACCTTTGCTACTCAGTAGTGAAAGTCATGGCCTCTTTACCATAGTTAATTAAGGGTAATTGGGTGGGAAATGGACTGGGTTCATATGCTGTGGTCATTGAAGATGATGGTCTGCAAGTTGAAATGAAATACTGACCTGAAAAATACATGTTTTGACTCCATCTAACGAACATTTAACCTCTGGTGCTTAGCATTTGTAACGGTAAAAAAGTAATGCATGTCCACATGGTTACTTTATTCTAACAATGGCAATAAGGTTCACATTCAGAAAGCAGTAGTGGATAATCATATTTGACACTTATGGCTTTGATTCACTCATCTCTCTGAAGGTTTCTCCAAATCACTTGTTAGAATTATCCTTAGTTGTTGATCTTTGACTTCTAAACAGCTGACCATCTTCTGTTACAAATGTTAAGCACCAGAGTTTAAATGTTAGAGTCTAAGCATATAATTTTTGGGTCAGTATTTTATTCTGACTCTCGCATCACCAACTCCAACAACCACTCTTTGCTTTTTTCTCATATATATGAACCCAGTCCATTTCTCACCCAGTTATCCTCAATTAACACATATCCACCATCTGTTCCCTAGTTCCACTTGGCTTTGGACATCCTGACAAGTCCCTACTAGATAACAACACAAACCACTTAAGATTCTTCCCATTTGGCTTTATCACATTACCATTTGCTTGAAGCACATGTAGTGTGTTTGTGACATCAGCTGGCATATGCTGTTACGCTGACATTGATATAGCACTGTGCCATTCAATAACCTGTCCACCCCTTGTATGACTGAGAGATTGACTATCCCACTGTCACAAGTTCTCTGCCACTCCCTCTGCACTAAAAATGCAAGCCAAAGTAATTAGGCTGGGAGCATATAATTGGATATTTAGAAATTCCTGCTTTCAGAAAGCAACATTACCCAGAGGAAGGCTGGTAGCTTTCAAGTAAACATGCAAGTCAATGACCATTAAGAAAGCAGTCTAAGAGCTGGAAGATATGCATATCCATGTCAGTGTGAAAGCATCTTGTAAAAATGTATTAAACGCATGGCTGTCCCTGTGCACAAAGTGACCTGACAGAAGCCTATTAGTTACAGGTGTCAGAGATAAAAGGTACTGCAGATGCTGGAGAATCCGAGATAACAAGGTGTGGGGCAGGATGAACACAGCAGGCCAAACAGCATCATAGGAGATGCTATTTGGCCTGCTGTGTTCATCCAGCCCCACACCTTGTTATCTTAGTTACAGGTGTCCCTCAGTTCCAAAGTAGAATGTTGAAAGCTCGAAGGGGTGTTGAGTTGGTTTGAGAGCAGTGTGATGATGTGGTTTTTCTCATGCCAAGTTGCATGAATGAAGGGCTAAGAAGGATGTTGGTCAAGGGCCATGTATGGATGTTGTGCAGAAGAAGCATTTGATGGCCTGGATAGACCACAAAATTCTGATGTTGCTCTTTTAAAGGCCTTTAAGGAATCTGATCTGTTTTCAGTTTCTGTCCTATTTTGTCACAGTACTAACCATCACATCTGCTAGATCAAACAAGGAAACATTCTGCCCTTGTCTGTTGATTGTTTGGGTATTTTGGCAATCAGAATGGCACCACTTATAAATTTAATACATTTATACTATGCGTATTACTACTTTATAAAAGGTGGAGTAAACACTATTCCAGAATGAAGCCTATAATGTAATTCCTGTGATACACATGTAACCATTCTTAAACTCTGCAAACTGGTCAGTTCTATAAAATCATTCTAATGTCTTAAAAAAACACTACACAGTTTAAACATGAGCTATTGGAAATGGTCATTCAGATTAATTCAATTTTTTTGGGAATATATTTACTTCCAAAGGCTCCTTTGAATTTCAGTTCTGAACTCAAATGCTTTGGTCAAAATGGGGTGGTTCTTGGGTATGGTTTTCACATTAGTGTACATTGTTATGAAGGTTATCTGAAATATTGACTTATAACATCATCAACTGGACATATATCCCAAACTCTGAAAAGAACAGTTTTCAAAAAGGAGAGCATTAGTTACAACAACAAAAATTTTGCACGTGCAGATGACAGAGTCACTGAACGTAAAACATTTTGAGAGAGATGGGTTGAAAATATTTTGCATTTAAACGCAGTCAGCGAGAACTTGGCACAGCTGCAACAGCCTTTGTCCTTTCTTTCTCTAAAACACTTCTCAAAGTTTGGCAATTGAAAGCCCACTGGAAGACTTCATAACAACAAGTCGAGTGTTATTAAAGGAGAATCTGGATCTATATCACTGTCACCTGAAAAAGAGACTTCAACCAGCTATAATTGTTTCAGGAGGAAGCCCCTGTGTGTACAAAGTCACTTCACCTGCAAGCCATCATTTGAAAAGCTTTGAATTATTATGTTTTTCTGAGTTTAATTGTAAACCAACTTACTTATGGGATAAAATTCTGCAGATTTCTATATTTTTTCCCAGGTCTTTTGTTAATAATCCTTGTTAAAGTCTTTTCTTTGTAATAAACTCATTCTTTATTTGTTATTTAAAGAAATCTAACAGATTTATGTCTAATATTGAGCTGTACACAGTTGAATGTAATTGCAATATCACCCCCTTTCAAAATTCAATCTTTGATATGACCGGTGGAAGATTGGGTCAAAATAAAGAATCAACTTGCCGTTTTGAAACAGCTGTGACAATATCACGGAGAAAAAGGATCAAAAATACTACAATTTTACACTTTGCTTAGGATTGTTACAGTACCCTTAGGGGCTTGGGTATCATTGGATTTTCACCAAGTGTCAATCTAACACCTCTAACACTGGATAATTAAGTATGCCATATGCATCGGGGGTGAGGGCAGGTGGCATTTCTGGGCCCAGAGAAGGTGTGCCCAGGGGCAGCAAGTAAACTTAATTAGTGTTAAATGAATGACCACTGGGTCCTCATTTTGCCTGGGCTGTAATTATTTCAGCTCCAGAAATAATGAGAAAGAGTTGGCCTACTGAGTGGTTATCTGGTGTGGGCAGGTTGTTAGCTTGGTAGGAAGAGGTCCCTCTGCATGCATTAATCTGAGCACAACCAAAGGGCTGGACATGGGCAGGTGGGTGACTGTTGACAGGCACCAATCCAATCCTTCTTCTGGCTAGCCCAACCCATTGCCTTCTGACTCCATGCCTGCCATACCTCCTTCCTCAAACAACACTTACTGTTTCCATTTGCGATCTTCTATTCTAAGAGTCCTGGAAGCAGCTACACTCTCCACCATGGCACTGCCTAGCTGTGGAGCTGTCAGCTTCTACTGACTGGCAGCTCTTGGGTGCTGTGATGTTTCTGGCTTGGAGTCCTATTTCCAGCGCTGAGTGGTATATTTTACAGGATCTTTCAGCTCACTGTCTTGGTTATTTGTACCAAATCAAATATGTAGTCAGAGGTAGTGGACGGAATTCTCCCAGGCCTTGAAAAGCAATACCTCTGGCAAGAAATTTGGTGAAGTGCATGAGATGCCTTAATGGCAAACAGCAACTCGCATTTACCAACTAAGTTCTGAATGTTGAGATAAGATTCATGCTAGTAGGGATTATCATTCATTATTACCCATATTATTACTTAATATCACCTCATTGATATGCACTCTCCTGTTCTACCACGCATTGATAGAAACTAAATGCCAAGATTCTTGTCATGAAAGTCAGTGCAATTACATGGCATCTCCAGCTCAGTCTTTAATCCTCTGAACTTCCATCTTGCAGACCCGGCAGCACTATCTCAGGGTATGCTCCATGGTCACTGAGCATGTGTACCTTTGCTTATTGTTCATTATTTTTTATTTTTCGTTTGGAGTTGTGAACTGGGAATTGTAAGCTGGAAATGACTTGTGGACTTTGAGACAGCTTGTGGTGAAAGGAAAAGTAGAGACCAAACAAGCTTTGTTTGTTTGGGAGGCCAGGTCTGGAGGCTAAATGTAGGCTTATTCTTAATGAAAGGGTTCCAACTGACACAGCTACCCCAAGGACAGCACCATGCTTAAACAGATTGCAGAAGTTGGCTATTAATGAGGTTAGTACCTGATAATTGGTTCCAGCAAATCTGTAGGACTATGTTCAAGCAGATGGCAGTTGTTGGATGGTAACTCAGGTCTTGGGAAGAGATGATCAGTTAATCAGGGTGGAACCAGAACTGAAGCTGTTTTGTTTAGAAGGCAAGTGCTTGGTGGCTGAAAGACAGCATGGAGATTAGACAGTTCCCTGCCTAATTTCCCACACTAGCTTCCGGAGCCCCAAATCAGAGGGCAGGTGGGACTCATCACTGCGGAATTCTGGGACACATCGCCACAGTCATCATGACTATACAGGAGATGTCTGCAGGACACCCTCCATGAGACAGTGAAGAAGGGCAGTGAATCAGAGGTGGCTCAGAATCAGCATGGTGGAATTCTGGGAGACATTGTCATAATCATCATGACTGTAGAGCAGGACAGAGAGAACCTGGTCTCAAGGTGTGCTTAAACATGAAACACTATGTTGGTGTTTCCCACCCTTCTTCCCCACCTTCCCCCCCCATCCCTGACCAAGCAAAAGGCTCTGTGACAATTGCAACAGGCAAGATAAAGGTGTACAAGGGAGCAGCCATTAAGAGAGAGGGCCAGTGTTAGAGTGGAAGTGCTCAGGCCTTTGCTTGAGAAGCTTCCATGTGAGGAGATTGAGCAGGGGTACAGGTAAGGGATGTTTAGAATCATAGCACCCCTACGGTGTGGAAACAGGCCCTTCAGCCCAACAAGTCCACACCAACCCTCAGAACATCACACCCAGACTCATCCCCCTATAAACCCACCTAAGCTACATGTCCCTGAACACTATGGGCAACATAGCATGGCCAATCCATTTAACCTGCACATCTTTGGACTGTGGGAGGAAACTGGAGTAGCCAGAGGAAACCCATGCAGACATGGGGAGAATGTGAAAACTCCACACAGTTACCCGAGGGTGGAATTGAACCCGGGTCTGACAGGTAGCAGTGCTAATCACTGAGCTGCCGTGCTGTCCCTTAACTCTACTTTCTTTCTGTCTAGACTGAAGGCAGTAGGGATGGCAGTTAGGGCAGTTGCATGCTCCTCTTGCAAGATGTGGGAGATTAGGGAGACACCCCATGTCCCCGGTGGCTACACCTGTGAGAAGTGCAGCTGGCTGCAACTCCTGGGATACTGTGTTGGGAATTGGAGCTGGATGCATTCCGGATCATCCGGGGTGTAGAGAACATTATTGATAATAGCTGTAGTGAAGTGGTTGGTCCTAAGGTGCAGGCTGCAGGTAGCTGGGTGAAAACCAGAATAGGTAAAGGAGGAAGGCAGATAGTGCAGGGTTCCCCTGTAGCCATTCCCCTCAATACCAGGTATACCACTTTGGATGCTGTTGTGGGGATGACCTTTCAGGGGCTAACAGCAGAAGTCAGGTCATTGGCACTGTGACCATCTCTGAGTCTCATAGGGAAAGGGTGCAGTCAGAAAGAGCAATACTGATAGGAGACTCAATTGTGAGGGGGACAGATAGGAGATTCTATGGCCACAGAAGAGACACTAGGATGATGTGTTGTCTCCCGGGTGCCAGGGTTAAGGATGTCTCTGAGAGGTTGAAGAAGACTCTGAATGGGGAGGGTGAACTGCTAGAGGTCACTGTGCACTTCGGTACAAATGACATAGGTAGACAAAGGGATGGGGTCCTGCGAAATGAGTATAAGGAGTTAGGTAAGAAGTTAAAAAGCAGGACCTCGAGGGTCGTGATCTCAGGTTACTCCCAGTGCCACGCACCAATGAGGACAGAAATAACAAGATAGGCCAAGAATGCTTGGCTGAGGAGCTGGTGTAGGGGGCAGGGTTTTCAGTTCTTGGGTCATTGGAGTTTCTTTTGGGGTAGAGGTGATCTGTATGAGAGGGACGGGTTGCACTTGAACTGGAGGGGGCCCATTATCCTCTCAGGGAGATTTTCTAGTGTTACCCAGAAGGGTTTAAACTAGTTTGGCAGCGGGATGGAACCCTGAATAAGAGAGGGGCCATCAAGAAGTCAGGGGAAAATACATTAGCCATCGAGAGCAAGTTTACTATTCAACATAGCCAGGGGCACAGTTAAGGGAGGGAAAGACTTTCTGTTTAACGTGCATTTGTTTCAATGCATGAGGCCTGGCTGGTAAGGCAGATAAGCTCAGAGCATGGATTGGATCTGTGGACTGGGATATTATAGCCACAACAGAAACATCGCTGAGAGAAGGGCAGGACTGGCAGCTCAATGTTCCAGGATACAGAAGCTACAGGCATGAGAAAAGTACAAATAAATAAGGAGGGGGAATTGTCCTTTTGATAAGGGAGAACATAACAACAGTGCTTATAAAAGATATTCTTCAGGGGTCATCAAATGAGGCCATATGGTTAGAACTTAGAACCAAGAAGGGGATGGTCACTGTTGGGACTGTATTATCGACCCCCAAATAGCCAGCAGGTACTAGAGGAGCAAGTGTGTAGAGAAATTGCAGATACCTGTGGGAATAACAGAGTAGTACTGGTTGGAGATTTTAATTGTGCCTGTTTTGACTGGGTCACCCAGAGTGTAAAAGGCCTGATGGAGTGGAATTTGTCAAATGTGTCCAAGAAAGTTTCCTGGATCAATATGTAGAGGGCTCTACTTGGAAGGTTGAAACACTAGATCTCCTCTTTAGGAAACGAAGTTGGACAAGTGACTGAAGTGTCAGTCAGAGAGGATTTTGTGTCCAGAGACCATAACTCTCTTAGTTTTAGCATAGTTATGGAAAAAGATAGGACAGGTCCACAAGTTAAAGTACTAGACTAGAGCAGGACCAATTTTGGGACCATTAGGCAGGATCTAGCAGAGGTTGATTGGGTTAGTCTGTTTGAAGGAAAAGGAATGGCTGGCAAATGGGAGGTTTTTAAAAGCATGATATCAAGAGTCCAGGGACACTATGTCCCTGTTCGGGTGAAGGAAAAGCTGTCTGGTTTAGGGATCCCTGGCTGACGAGGCATAATGATGCTCTGGTCAGGAAGAGGGAGAAGGCATACATTGGGTTTAGACTATCAGTGCAAGTGAATCCCTAGGATGACTATAAAAAGTGTAGAAGCACACTTAATAGAGAAATCAGAAGTGCATAAAGAGGGTTTGAGATGGATCAGGCATATAAGGTTAAAGATAGTCCCAAGAGGTTCAATAGCTATATTAAAAGGATGGCTAGGAGAGAATAAGTTGCCTTAAAGATCAGCATAGCAGCCTATGCGTGGAGCCACTGGAGATGGGGCAGATTTTTAATGAATATTTCTCCTCTGTGGTTACTGAGGAGAGAACGTGGATGCTAAGGAAATAAGGGAATCAAGTGGGGATGATTAGGACAGCAAACATATTACTAGAGAGGAGGTGTTTGCAGCCTTAAAGCGTATTAAGGTGGATAAATCCTCTGGGCCTGATCAGGTCCATCTTCGGACATTGTGGGAGGCTAGGGAAGAAATTGCAGAGACCCTTGCAGAGATTTTTGCTTCATCTTTAGCCACTGGTGAAATTCCAGTAGGCTGGAGGGTGGCTAATGTTGTACCATTGTTTAAGAAAGGTAGCAAAGACAAGCCAAGGAACTGCAGGGCAGTGAGTCTGACATCAGTGGTGGTTAAGTTATTGGAGAGGATATCCAAAATTTGAATAGTCAAGGTCTGATTAGAGATAGTCAGCATGGATTTGTACGTGGGAAGTCTTGCCTGACAAATCTTTTAGTGTTTTTTGAAGAAGTAACTAGGAGGATAAATGAGGGTAGACCAGCGGATGATGTCTATAGGAACTTTAGTAAGGCCTTCGACAAGATCCTGCATGGCAGGCTAGTCATGAAAGTTAGGTCACATGGCATCCAGGGAGAGCTCTAATTGGATTTAAAACTGGCTCAATGGTAGGAAGCAGAGAGTGATGGTTGAAGGTTGTTTCTCAGACTGGAGGCCTGTGACTAGTGGTGTGCCACAGGGGGTGGTATTGGAATCTTTATTATTTGTTATTTATGTAAATGATCTGGATGTGAAAGTACAAGGCATGATTCGTAAGTTTGCAGATGATACAAAATTAGGAGATATCATTAATAGCAAAGAAAGTTATTGAAAATTACAGAAGGATCTAGACCAAATGGGGAAGTGGGCTGAGGACTGGTAAATGCAATTCAACTCAGATAAGTGTGAGGTGTTGCTCTTTGGAAAGTCAAACCAAGGTAGGTCTTATACAGTAAATGGTAAGATCTTGAGGAGTGTTGTGGAACTGAGGGACCTGGGAGTACAAATATATAGTTCATTGAAAACGGAGTCACAGGTAGACGGGGTGGTGAAGGCCAGCATGTTAAATGCCTTCTTCATCAGTCGAGGCATTGAGTATAGGAATTGGGATGTTATGTTACAGTTGTATAAGTCATTGGTGAGGCCGCACTTGGAGTATTGTGTACAGTTTTGGTCACCCTGTAATAGGAAAGGAATAGTTAAACTGGAAAGTGTGCAAAGAAAATTTACTAGGATGCTGCCAGGACAGTAGACCTGAGTTATAGGGAGAGGTTGGAATGTAGGAGAATGAGGGGCGACCTTATTGAGGTGTATAAAATCATGAGGGGCATAGATAGGATGAATGCATATAGTCTTTTTCCTAGGGATGGGGAATTGAAAACTAGAGGAAATAGATTTAAGATGAAAGGGCAAGCATTTAAGCAGGACCTGAGGGGCGGCAATTTCACAGAGAGAGTGGTGGGTATATAGAATGAGTTGCCAGAGAAAGTGATTGAAGCAGGTACAATAGCAACACTTAAAAAAAAAATTGGATAGGCACATGGATGGGAAGGGTTTAGAGCGATATGGACCAAATGTCAGCAATTGGAACTAGCTGTGTGGGCACCATGGACAGCATGGACCAGTTTGAGCCGAAGGGCCTGTTTCCATGCTCTATTACTCTATGACTCTAGAAGTAGAACGCTGACTTTACATGGGTGAATTGAGAAAGTGTTCCTGGTCAAAGTTCCATAAAAACAACCAAGGAGTCCATGTGAAACAATGCATTATGAAAGCCATTTAAGTAATCTGGACGGTTTTGTTATTTTCTTTCATTTATCCCTTGACAATATTTGTTTGTCTGTTTTCATACAAAAGACAAAGGTTTTGGGTTTAAAGCATTGACATTAATCAGCTTACCTTGTTGTTTAATCTTTCCTCTGCTCAACTATTGAATATTTTATAAATAGTAACGTCTTTTGTTTGGGATACAAAACTGGCGTCTGGAGTTAATTATTCACAAAATCTGGGATCGCTTATTCAAATGTCTCTTTAGGAACCACTGCAGTAATCTTGGGGGTCTTTGATGGTTTTACTTTACTGTGTTGTGAACTCAGAGGTAGAAGGGCTGATTTTGTTTGGCTGACGGTCTCCATATTATAACATACGCCACATCTATAGACACTGGCATGTGGCAAGTGCCAACCTTTCTGCACCTTCTGGCCCATCTCCTATTCGCTTATTGGATGCTTCTGTAGTTTAATGACACATTTTAGAGTGCAGACGGAACTATAATTGAAATGCTGGTGCAGGTACATTGTACGTACAAGGACAGCCTTTGGATTAGTCCAGGCTCAGGATCACTTTCTCTCACGTAGCACCTATCTGCATGCTCACAGTATCCCTGCCTTGCCTTGCATGACTCTCAGTGCTTTTTCCATTCCCCACCAGCTGGAGCTATCAGACTCTCAGTGATTCTGTCATGAGTTGTCTTTTAATGCAGACACAAAGTCAGGAAGCCAATCATGGCTCTCAGTAGTTATCAGTCAAGGGGTTGTCTATTGCTGTACAACACCATAATATTTCAATCTCGCACCTACACCATGTACCAGCAGTGTACCCAGTATATACTTCAAACAAGTTCCCATGCCTTAAAGTCTAAGAGCAGCAACCCTCAGTAAGGTCAAGCAATACACCCTTCAGTCAGTAGGTCCTTGATTGGGCATGGACATTTAATACCTTGGAGTAGACACAGTAAGGATCCTCCCCTTGTAGGGGGTGAGGATCTGAATACCAGGCAGCTTCCTTCGCCCTTTCTGCCCTATTCTCCTGGAATGAGACGTAGGGAGAGATTGAGTGTGTTGAAAGTGGGTGGCATGATTATTTGTGCTGGTACACGTGGGGAAATGTAGTTAAGTGTCCTGAGTGAGTGAGTAAGCAGCACAGAGGCAATGCAGGATTAGTAGTGGGCAATTGGGTAGGTTACAGCGAGGTGAGGGAAGGTGTTGTATAAAGCAATGAGTTTGGTAGAGAGTGAGCATTGGTGGTAGCAGAGAAACAGAGAGTGTGAGGTAGCAGAGAAAAGATGGTGGCACTCACCCCAGCTGAACAGAGGGAACCACTGACCTTGTGACACTGCTACGCACTCCTCTGGATAGTTGAGACTACACTGACCCTGGTGGCAAACTCATGCCATACTGATAGAGTATGATATTGTGGCTTCCTCTGCCAGTTCTGTAGGAAGGAGATATCCCTCCTGTGCAGAAACAGATCCACCGGGAACTCCAGGTCCTTGACTATAAAGCAGGACGCTAATTCCCCTTGATCTACCATGTCCAGGGCAAATGTTATGAAGCAAGCAGGCTGTCTTCAGACTGTCTGTTCTTGACAGCGTGTACTACAGCTTTTTAAAGCTGTTGCTAACACCAAGGATTCTGGGCTATCCTGGTGGTGATGTGTACCTACAGGTATGGCAAGTTGGGAGAATCAAGCTCGCACAGATAAGAGGGGTGCCACAGGCAATTGGTAGATAGTTTCTGAGATGAGTTTGAGACAGTGGTAGATGAAAATCCAATAGGCCAATGGAGGGAAACCCTCCATGAAACCTGATGACAATGTCATTTTGCCAAATCTTGATTAAAATTTAGCCCAGTGACATACTTTGCTGGCCCTTTGTCACTTTGGATTTGTAGGAAATCTGAGATAGTGATCACTTATTCTGGCTAAATATTCATATAACACTGAGTGCATTAAACAGATGGGAGCCTAGTCTATCATGTTTAAAGCAATGCATTATTTTGAGTCACTGGCAGCAATGAAATAAGCTTTAGCCTATCATACACTTTATCATAAACTATACCAATACCTGTTCAAAGTATTCCACACTTCAAATAACTCCGCCAGTTTAAACCACAAAGGAAGACTAAATTTTACTACATGTAAGTCCCTTCAGTTGAAAGATTTTGATGATGTTTGCATTGGAGTACAAACATATTTTGAATAAAAAGACATCTCTAAGAAATAAATCCATGATCGATGATTATATGAAAAAAATCACAAGCAGAACTACAACGTGAATGGAATGAGTCATATCCCTCAATCAGGATCACAGTGACTACATCATTTAGATATTGAAGGAAATTATTTATTCTTTTGGAATGCTTAGCTAGTGTGTGTATAAAACTATACTGTCCCATATAACTGTGCTTTGCTACATGCTGTATAACTTATTACAAAGATGATCTCCTACAGCTTAATTTTAGCCAGTAAGCAGAGCAAGTCAGCATGAATTTTAAAGTAAATAAAAAGAGTGTTGGAAAAACTTAGCAAGGCTACTACCATCTGAAGAGAGAAAAAAAACTGCATAGAAAAATCATTTTTGATTCAAAAGGTTAACTCTATTTCTCTCTCTACAGATGTTCCTGGATTTGTTGAGTTTCTCAGAAATTTATTTTTGTTTTAGATCTCCGCATTGTCAGTATTTTTCTTTATTTATGAATTAGAAAGTATCCGTTCTGACCAGTAGCCCAATTGATTTCATTGAGGAGCTTTCTAATGTGGTAGATAAGGGACCATTGATAGATATAATTTATTCAGATTTCTAGAAGGTATTAGATCAAGTTCCACAGAGACTGTTAGCCACAACAAAAAAAAAATACATGGAACTGGAAGCACTTATTAAGGAGTATGAGACCAAGAGTTGGTGTCTCTCAAGAATCTGAATTAGGCCTCAGCTTTTCATTAGAAAATCACATAAGAACTAGAGCAGGAGTACGTAATTGAGCCCTAAGAGCTATTTAATACAATCATGGCTGATATCATCTTGGCCTCAACTCCACTTTCCTGCCCAGACTTGATAACCTTCAACCAATTAGTAATTAAAATACTATCTATCTACTCCTTAAATTTACTCCATGTTCCAGCATCCACTACATTTTTGGTCAGTGATTTCCACAGACTCATGATCCTTTGAGAGAAGTAATTTCTCCTCGCCTCTGTTTTAAATCTGCTACCCCCTATCCTAAAACCATGACCTCCCATTCTAGATTGCCCCATAAGAGGAAACATTCTTCCTACAGCTACTTGGTCTATTTCCTTCATCATCTTAATCACTTCAGCTAGATCTTCTCTCATTCTTTTAAACTTCAGAGATTGGATGCTCATTCTCTGTTCATTAGGCAGGCTCCTCATCTCTGGAAACAATCTAGTGAACCTCCTCTGACCTGCACAAAAAACAGAAGCTGCTGGAAAAGCTCAGCAGGTCTGGCAGCATCTGTGAAGCAGAAATCAAAGTTAACACTTCAGGTCAGGTGACCCTTAGAACAGACCCTACCTCTGAACTACCTCCTATGCAACTATATTCCTCCTCAAGTAAGGGGACCAAAATTGTGTGCAATACTCCAAATGTGGGCTCACTAATTCCTTGCACAATTGCAGCAACACTTCTTTACTTTTATACTCTATTCCTTCAGCAGTAAATGCTTCCATTTGTCTTCCTTATTAACTTATACTTAGCACTGATTTAAATGAAGAAATTAAAAACTCAACATCTGAGTTTGCTGGTAAAACAGTTAAGTGGTACATTCAGTCATGTTGATGAGATCAGAAAGTGCAAATGGATTGATTTAGTGATTGGGTAAATCTATGGAAGATGGAGTTTAATGTAGAAAGTGAGTCATCCACCTCGGGTCTGAGAAATAGTATGATTAAAGGATGTGACATGCAGAGATGGGCTCAGTGGTTAGCACTGCTGCTTCATAGCGCCAGGGACCTGGGTTCGATTCCACCCTCGGGTAACTGTCTGTGTGGAGTTTGCACATTCTCCCCGTGTCTGCGTGGGTTTCCTGCGAGTGCTCTGGCTTCCACCCACAGTCCAAAGATGTGCATGCTAGGTGGATTGGCCACGCTAAATTGCCTGTAGTGTTCAGGGATGTGTAGATTAGGTGGGTTATAGGGGGATGGGTCTGGGTGGATACTCTGAGGGTTGGTGCGGCCTTGTTAGGCTGAAGCATCCCTTGAGTAGATTTTTAAAAAAATAACAGCTGACTTTGCTGGTGCAGGGATTGGTCAGTCCTGAATCTTGAGGCCAGTGGATACAATATTACCAACCTTCCAGGATGAACATGGCCTTCCCAAGGAATTAAAGATTTATCTTCAGGACACTGCTTCAAGCGACTAGTGAGGAAACTATAGTTTTCTTTTCAATTCTCTTTGAATACTACTGAGTTTTTATTTAAAAAATAAATAAAAGTTTTGAAAAGTACTAATCACCAAAGAAACATCAAATGGGTGACAAATAAGTTGGTTGGTGTGAAAGGTGGTTTCCATGAGGAATGGTATGCTGGTAAATGTGTGGGTAAGATAAATAAAGGTTGTATGATAAAATCTCCTGAAATGTATTCAACCTTATTTGGCGATCTATATAAATACATGTAAATATTTTTCATTTCATTCAATTGTTGATAGAATTTTCATGGTATTTACTAATCTACTGAAGAAAACATGCATTATTAGAGAGATGCAACAAGCTATTTATCCTGGTCAGAACCACTGAGTGCCAGATATTTAAAATAGTTCATTGAACGTGTGCAATCTCTGGCAAATTTGACTACAATCCTGGTCAATCTCATAGATCTGCGAATAGTTAATATGAGCAAATTTTCATTTTCAGTTCTTTTCCCTCATTTTTCATTCTAATTGACATACATTCTGGAGCTTTAAAAGCTGCTTTCTTTCATTTAAGTACAATTTACTTCCCTTTTCACATTACTTCCTCTCTCCCAACTAAAGCAGCTAATTGGCAATGATTCCATTAAACTGCTGTCAGGTATTTGCACTTTACTGCCTGGGCATGCTATTTTGTGTAAATCATTAACATCTAATCATTTATAAATCTTTTCAATAATCACTCGTGTCTGTCAAGTACGCCTTGCTTTTTGCTTTCATGGTGAATATTGGCTGAGTATTTCCATTGAGCTGTGCCAGTTTTGCAGTTTTGCTTGAAGCATGGAGGAAATCCCATTTTTTAGGGTCAGCCATACTTATGTTTTGTACAAGGCGTCCCAGCAGTAATACTGCTTGTCACTGGGAACATGACAAAAGGGAAACCAGAAGCTATGACAGCACTTATATGCCTGCAGCGATGTAAAGGTAATACACAGAATTTGACTGAAAGCTGAATACTCAGAGTATTTTTAACACAATAGATTGATGTAATTGGATAGTGAAACTGACCAGGATGCAATACAGACTGCTGATCCAGTCCTATCAGTTTCATGCTAGGTAGGTTAAATTAAGTTAAAATGAATCATTTTATTGAAAGCAAGTCCCAAAATTCTAACTAAGTAGTGGAGGAATTACTGATTCAAGTTAGGCAACTGAGGGAACAAATTTTTGGTGAATTGCATAGAGGTACATTGAAGGGAACTGCACAAGGATGCCATCTTCATGCTCTCCCTCTGCAATGTAAAAGAGCACCAGACAAATCTCAACATCGTTGCCATGGCAACAGAAACTTTGGTGTCTTCTAAGAATGCATGCATAGTTTGGAAGTTTTCAGTATCTTATCATCAATGTAGAGAAAGTAGTAAAAGACCATTAACACACTTTTTCTCCTTCAAGCCTAACATGAACAAATGTACAAAAAGCTTCAGATGCTTTGCTTGTTTTTCTCCATGCACCTGTTCTCACCTCCATAGTGATTTTCTTTCTGTCAGCTGGGTCCCATTACATGGCATGATAACCAGCGGGCATACATACTGTGCAATTTCCTTTTAAAAGAGAAAATAACACATTTCAGAAGATGGAGAACTGGAACAGGTGGTGGACTCCCCAGTATTCAGCCTCTAACCTCTTATGAAGAGGAAGCTTACAAAAACTGCTTTAAGGGCACAAAGACAGTGAGAACTTAAGAGATAAGGAATTAGGAGGGCAGATGCTAGTTGCAAGTTGGTCCTAACATTCATGCTGTATCATCTCTTATATTTATTTATTCAGCATACATCATTTTTGATACAAATATGTTAGTAAACTCCTATAATTACTTTCATTGATAACCATATTATACTGTTCCAGATTTATTAAAAAAAAATCAGCTTTATTCGATGACTGTACAGTCACAGATCATGAGTTTGACTGAGTCAGAGATTTGAATCCATGATGTAGGCTACAAAGTACTACATTGTTTTTAAAGTAACTTTTAATTTATAACAAATTTCTGGTCATGAAATGCTTTGCAGTGCATGGAGTAAAGATGAAAGGTACTTTAGGGATATTAGTCCTCTCTTGTATCTCTATTGTTGCTCTTCATTGTTGGTGTTTTTGTAGTAACAAACCGGAGTTGAATTCCACACACTGCTGGCCCTCCCCATGCACACTGATGAGCGTGTTTCCTTCTCGCACAGATGCTGCTTTTCATCATTTTTTTTTTAAAGCCTCCAGAAGCTGTGGCATAGTCAAGTCTTAATGAGGTGAGCAGTTAGGTCGTTGTTTGAGTTAATACTCCAGGGGAGCAGGTGTTGCCATGGTAGTCACAGGGTCAGTAATCTAAAGGCCCAGTCTAATGGGCTTAAATCCCACCATGGCAGCTGGTGGAAATAAAATTCGATTTGTAAATCAGGAATATAAATGGAACATGACATATGTTATTGTGACATTTACCTAGAGTCCACTGTTAGTACCTTTTCTGATAGCCATTACTTCTACCAAGATGTTTTACTAGGTCAGGATGTTGAAGTAGTTCACTAATTCTCCTTTGCCTTGGGCTTATCTGGCGATTAGTGATAGATGATATACCAATGTAGAGTATCTTCAGACGAGACACTGTTCTTGGATAATAATAAGGTTTATTTTCAGATAGCAGTAAGTATAACTACATTTGATTAGGCATAATTACAAGGATCCTAGGGAACTGGTGCAAATACATCTCTCTTTGAAAGCTACAGTACAATTCCTTGTCTCCACCTTATGAGTGACATCAGCAGAACTTGTAAAAGCAATGCAATATTCAAAACAACTGGCCCAGCCACATAGATAATGTGACTAAACGAGCAGGTCAGAGCTGGATATTCTGTAGCAAGTGATTCTCTTCCTGAATTCCCAAACTCTTTTCACTATCAGAGTGAAAGGGAATGCTCCCTTCTTGCCTAAATGAATGGAGCTCAGGAAAAGGGCAGACAACTCGGTTGACACCCCATGTATCACCTTAAAAGTTATTTACTTCACCACCGGTGTACAATGGTGAATACCATCTACATAACGTACTGCAACAACTTGCAAAGGTTTCTTCAAAAGTGGCTTCCACATCCACGACCTCGACCATAAGGATGGACAAGGACAGTAGGCACATGGAAACACAATCCTCAAGTTCTTCTCTAATCACACATCACCCTAAATTAGTACCATAGTACCATTTTTTCCTGTTACTGGGTCACAGTGTTGGAACTTTCTATCTAACAACACTGTGGGTGTGACTACACCACTCGAGTAGCAATCTAAGAATGTGACAAATCAACGTCTTCTTGGAAGCAATTTGGGATTGACCATAAAAGCTAGCCTTTCTAGTGAAGAATGAATAAATTGTTGATGATACCAAAATCCGCCAGATCTTAACATGTTGTCTTTTCGACAGCATCACCTAGGAGATGTTTGTTCCTTCATTTGGTGTGTAACAGATATTCCATATGCATCCCATTGTTTATCATGATTGTGGGTTGCTTTCCAATCTTCTTTAGGGAAAGACTTTGCACCTTGGTTTGGCATTACCAATTCTGTAACAGCGCCTGATTTGCATGTTGATCCAAAAGTTTAATTATTCAAATCTCACTTTTCCTTCATTACACTGCTTGATTGTTGCTTCATCTTACAATCACTTGAATAATGACACTCTTGTTATGACTCGCTGGGATAGTGCACTGGGAATCAAGCTCCACTATTGTTAGAGTTGTCACGGATGTGAAAAGATTTAGTCAGACTATCCAAAATCCTCAAATTACCTGACTGACAAACTTGGCTGAAAAGGAAATGTTTACTGGGTTTCTATACATAATAAAGAAATTACCCAGTGTCAGATAATTTCTTTAACCAATGGTAATTAGAATATATGAATTGCTAATTTATATCTCTATGATTAAATTCTATCACTTTTTAAATTATCTCACCCTCACAATCAGACATACAAATACCGATAACACAGGATATTAAAAGGTGGACAAAGAAAACAAAAATCAAGGAAAAGTTTGATAGCTCCAATATAGACCACAGGAGTTGATCAGTTCCTTACTGATGGAACAAGATTTTTTTGTTTGTTTGTTTGGGCATTGATATTATCTTCCATTCACTGGTTGAGAATTTGCCACTTTCAGAGCCTCTGCAGGTAATATTCCCCTTTTCTTTTCAACATGAGAATCTGCAAACATGGGAAGAAGCCACGTGACTGTTACTGGAGGATTTCTGGTGCCTCTGCATAGGAGAAAGAGATACAGAAGCATTTTTGAGAGACAGTAGGAACTGCAGATGCTAGAGAATCTGAGATAACAAGGTGTAGAGCTGGATGAACACAGCAGGCCAAGCTGCATCAGAGGAGCAGGAAGGCTGACATTTCGGGCCT
>JAHRHZ010000074.1:5640685-5655985 GCA_024137785.1 Ginglymostoma cirratum | reverse complement strand
A
Source organism: Ginglymostoma cirratum (assembly GCA_024137785.1). NCBI lineage: Eukaryota > Metazoa > Chordata > Chondrichthyes > Orectolobiformes > Ginglymostomatidae > Ginglymostoma > Ginglymostoma cirratum. The sequence continues at coordinate 5,655,984 of JAHRHZ010000074.1, read as the reverse complement.
AGGTCATAGGCCTGGTTCTTGAAGAAATAGCCTGCTGTTTTCCCTTCTTTACGCGCTGGAGAAAAGGCATTGGTTCCAATAGCAGCTCCGTGCTGATGACACCACCAGTTCCTATTTTATTTTAAACTTTACAAGTTGTAGAATGGAAGCAAAGTAGAATAGAATAGAAATTTATTGCCAATGGAATTTTTGCAAAAAAAAAGCAAAAAGTGTTTAAGTTACTATACGTTGGTGCCTATATTAATAGCAGAAATCGTATGTATAAAATAATTAGAACAGAGTCCATCTTTGTTCAGTTCATGGTTTATGGGTTCCCAAGGTTGAGGAAAAGACAAGAACCACATTTCTCCACTGTTAGCTATCTGCAACATCGAAGGTGTTGAATCTCGGGCTGTTGCAATCCTGGGCCGGACAACCATGCCACTGAAGATGTCTCAAGAACCCACCTCATCACTGAAGCTGCTGCTGAAGCAGACCAGCGTGCCAGGCTGTTGGAATCCTGGGCCGGAAGATAGTGCTGAAGATCCAACCACACCACAGGACCCACAAGGATGTGGCCACAATCATCACAGAATCCCTACAGTGTGGAAGCAGGCCCTTTGGCCCAACAAGTCTACACCGAACCTCAAAGCATCCCATCCAGACCCACCCTGCTATAATCCACCTAATCTACACATCTCTGAACACTATGGGCAATTCAGCACAATCCACCAAGCCTGCACATCTTTGGACTGTGGGAGGAAACCGGAGTGCCCGGAGGAAACCCATGCAGACACGGGGAGAATGTGCAAACTCCACAGGGACAGTCATCTGAGGCTGGAATCGAACCCGGCTCCCTGGTGCTGTGAGGTAGCAATGCTAACCACTGCCATACCAGCCTCTGAAATATCTTTCGTCCATCGAAGCCACTAAAAGAAGGCAAGATGAATTTTGATGTTAAACATAAATAAATGGAGAAAGAAGGATGTGGCATGCCTGGTGATCAGAAGCAGATGGGCTCAGGAGCCTGAACACTTCCTATGTATCCTGCCACCACCATCTTAAACTAATGCAGATGCTGGAAATCTTGACGAATGTAGCAATTTGCTACAGAAACAAAGCACATCTGGTAACATCTATTGGGAAAGAGAATTAATGTTTTGAGTTGTGAAATAGAACAGGAGTTCTGAAGAATCAAACCAGACTCAAACTGTTAAACATGTTTCTCTTTCCACGGATGCTGTCAGACTTGCTAAGATGCAGAATAGATCTTAACCATTTACTACATATGCACCAGAAATCTTGTTTCTTCCCCTGTAATAGAATAAGAAGCAATTCCTAGAGGGTGAAAAAGTAGAAGGAGCAAAACAAAGGTGTGCATCTTTCCCTTCTGTACCCAACACCTCTCCTCACAAACCCTCAACACTTTTATTCCTAGTTTGTACTCAAATGTCTCTATTTAAATGCTTTTTAAATTCTGTCCCAACTACAGGAAAACCAGTCTCAGCTAGCTTGCTTAGTAAACTGACTAAGTTACATAAACCTGCTTAAACCTAAATGAAAATCAACTGTGAACAGTAGATTACAGTTAAGTGTGAAATACAAATAAAACTAGATATCTTAGGACATGATTAACTTTTTTCACCAAAGTGCCAGTGCTCTTTTCCAATCCAAATCCTGAGTTACACTGAAATGCTTGTATTTATATTTTAACTTAGCTCCAGCCGTGATATTAAAATTGACATTCAAATTTTCAGATCCCTCCATTGTAATCTTCTCCACAACCCACAGCCTTCATTGATATCAACGTTCCTTTAATTCTGGCTTTTTGATCAACTCGATTTGGTGGGCTCAATTGGTGGTCATACCTTCGGTTAAGTAGGACCTAAACACTCAAATTCCCTCCCTGCACCTCTTTAGCTCTCTATTTTATTTTCGTCCTTTAAGACAATCTAATGTCTTCTTTTCTGGTTCATATTTTGTTTGAAGATGCTTCTGTGAACTGCCTTGGGATGTTTTGTTACAATAAAAGGTGCTATATAAATAGAGGTTGTTCTTGTTAAAACTGTAAAATTCACTGCTTTCTGTACAGCGGCTGTGTGGTTGGAATGATTAAGTTTTCCTCCTTCCCCTTACACATATTCCATGTAGATGAATCTTTGTGCTTCTAAGTGGTGATAGATTTTAAATGTCTTCCTCCTGCACCACTCAGTTTCATCTTAGTTTTTGTTAAATGGATTGGCATACTTTTTCATGTGTTTCCCCAGAAACTGTGTTTGGGAAGTTGAATTAAGTTTTGGAGAAACTTTTAAGTAAAACAGTGCTGACTCACATAGGGCTGTGATACAATTTATTTACTGACAAATACATCTGATTCTTTATCATTCTCAGGTTATCAGCTATCAGGGGAGGAAATAAAATAAGTTCAAAAAACGAGGGAATTTGAGTTATATATGTCCAGTGCCTCATTTATAGTTTTTAAATCAATTAATTGGCTTGATAAGATCAAATGTTATTGATAGCTGGTGTAATCAAACATTGGATGTAATTTCTGGCATGAATTGACAAACATCATGTTTTTGTGTGTTTTAGGAGCAAAATACATTACTTGGAAGCATAGAGGAAATAAATTTACATCAAGTCCACATCACGACTGATCGAGAAATACACAAAGCTGATGTGGACAGCAAGAAGTATTAAAAAATGTGTCATTTTTCAGCACTGACATTCATTGACTTGATAAGCATGAAATCTAATTAGTGCTGTGCACTAGATATTGGAGGAGTGTTATGTCTATATTCGAAAAAAGTGTTGGATTAATGGAGCATATGTTAGACAGTTGACAGGTAATTAAGACAGGCAACTGTATTTGCTGGAAGCTCAGAATGCTTTCCCTTTCTACAACAGTATTCATCTGTGAGGAATTCCTCATTATATGCTGTATTTGGCTTGTTCCTACAATGAATTATGACCAGCAATTTGTGGCCAATGTGTGACATTGCTTGAAATATGGGGCCGTGATACTAACAACCAGATGCTGCTTAATTGGAAACTGTGTGTAGTGGCAAATGTACTTGAAATGAATCACATTTAATTGTTTTAATGGCTTATATATGTGGGAAAGGAAACACATCAGTACTTGACTTAAGAAAATTCTATAAAGAGGGTAAATGATGGCTTATGAGAAATCAATAATTTGTGATAGCTGAGTAGCTAAATTTTCAATGATTTATTTTTGAACAAAAATGGAAGCATATCCTAGTTTTACACATTCCAGTTGAACCCAGGCCACATTCTTTTACAGCTATTTTAAGTGATATGGAAGAAACTAAACATTTTGTGTTTTGCTATTTTCTTTCCATGTATTGCAAGAAATCTAATAACATTTGCTAAACATGTTTTTGTAGATGCTACGTGCTAAAATAAGGATTTTAGAGGGGAAGAAAAATGAGCAGGCTGCAATTGTTAAGTTAGGATTTAAATTTGTTTTTGTTGCTTTTCTCTTGCATTTTGGGAAAGAATATAAGCCAATCTAAACAGGAAAATAAACCCAAAAATATGCCTAAATAAAAATCAGATTTTTTTTCTATTAATTCGTAGTATATGGACCCTAGATTCTGACCTGTACTTGTAGCCATTGTATTGACATGGCTAGTTCAGCTCAGTTTTTGGTTAATGGCAACCCATAGGATATCCAGCGATGATAATACCATTCAATATCAATAGTGGCTAGACTTCCTCCTGTTGAAGATTGTCATTGCCTGGCACTTGTGTGGTGTGAATGTTACTTGTGTTATAAAGCAGAGGTTGAGGCCTTGTTTCGAATCTCACACCTAACATGCGTTGTCTGACCAAAAATATCACCTATTCTTTATACTGATAAAACCTTTAGTTCTCTCAGGGCAGTGACTTGAAAGAAATTTGGGGAGTTACATATACATATTAATCAATTAAAACCTTCTAACTGATTAAAGATTTAACAGCATCTTAGGTTTGTTTAATACATCCTCATCAGTTGTGTGACCCTTTGATCTTTTACTTATAAGTTCTGCATTCTATGTGCTTCTTTCTCAATTCACCTGATGAAGGAGCTACGCTCCAAAAGCTTGTGCCTTCAAATAAACCTGTTGGATTATAACCTGGTGTCATGTGATTTCTGACTCAATAGAAAAAACGAGACAGCTATGGCGAACAGGGAAGATCATGATAGTATTAGATGAAAGGTGAGGGTTTGTAAAGTTCCTAGAAAGAGAAATAAGCCTGAGCATCAGAGAATTGTAGAATTCAGTGATGGAGGACCAAGAAATTGAAAACAAAAAAAGGAATAGAATTTGAATGCAAATTTAGCAAGAAACCTAAAAATAGTAAAGGATGGGAAGGAGAGGGTAATAGATATTATAACTATAACTGGAGAAAAATTAATGGGGTGAAACACAAGTAGGTTTCCTGGACCTGGTGGATTATATCCTAGGATACTAAAAGATATAGCTACAGAGACAGTAGACACACTGGTAGTAATCTTCCAGGAATCCTGAGATTCTGGAAAAGTCCAAAGTATTAAGGAACTTCTAATGTAACACACTAAATCAAAAATGGAGGGAGGCAAAATGACAAGTAATTGTAGACCAGTTATCTGCCAGTAGGAAATGTTTGAGTCTATTATAAAGGACGTAATAGCAGCATATTTAGCAATACATAATATAATCAAACAGGCTCATTTCCTCATGAGAAAAAGATTAAGTAGGTTGGGCTTGTATGGATTGGAGTTTACAAGAATGAGAGGAGATCTTTTTGAAACATATAACGTTTTTTGGAAACTTGACTGGGAAACAACCTGTACATATCTATTCGATGTGGAAGAGTCTAGGACTGGAAGGTATAATCTGAGAAAAAGGGACTTCCCATTTAATACAAAAGCGAGGAGGATTTTTTTCCTTGAAGGTAGTGAATCTGTGGAATTCTTTTTCACAGAGGGTGATAGATGCTGGCTTGTTAAGTCTATTCAAGAGTGAAATTGATGTTTAATTAGTAAAGGGATGAAAGGTATTGTGGATAATGCACGAAAATGGAGTTAAAGACGATCAAACAGCCATGATCTTATTGAATGGCACAGCAGACTCAATGGGCCGAATAGCCTTAGCTCTTTTGGTTTTTCATGTGGAGTGAACTAAATTGGCTGAAGACTGATATTTGTGATGTTAGGGATTTCTGGAGGAGGGTGATGGAAACCCAGTCTTTAAGAAAGTTCAAGACAGAAATTAATGGATTTCTATTTCTTAATAACTTCAAGCAAATGGAGATAACAAGGGTATGTGATGTTGAGTTGGACGATTAGCCATAATCCAGAATGACTCCACAGACCCAAAGGGGTGGAATGGCTTACATCTGCTCCTATACTTCTACAGATGTACCCTCCTCTAAATAACCGAACACATGCCACACACACACACGTGCAGTAAGGAGGGAAAAAGAAAGAAACAGATTTCTCTCTGTAGAGGGAGGACTTTTGACATTAAGGCTCAGGGGGCAGAGTTGAGTATGGTAGGCATTACAAAAGAGAAAGTGCTAGAAAAGCTAAAAGGTCTAAAAATTGATAAATCTCCTGGCCCCGATGGGCTGCATCCTAGAGTTCTGAGGGAGGTGGCTGAGGAAATAGCAGAGGCGTTGGTTGTGATCTTTCAAAAGTCACTGGAGTCAGGAGTAGTCCCAAAAGATTGGAAAATTGCTGTTGTAACCCCCTTGTTTAAGAAAGGATCAAGGCAAAAGATGGAAAATTATAGGCCGATTAGCCTAACCTCGGTTGTTGGTAAAATTCTAGAATCTATCGTTAAGGATGAGATTTCTAAATTCTTGGAAGAGCACAGTCGGATTAGAAAAAGTCAGCATGGATTTAGTAAGGGGAGGTCGTGTCTGACAAACTTGTTAGAATTCTTTGAAGAGGTAACAAGTAGGTTAGACCAGGGAAACCCAGTGGATGTTATCTATCTAGACTTCCAAAAGGCCTTTGATAAGGTGCCTCATGGGAGGCTGCTGAGTAAGGTGAGGGCCCATGGTGTTCGAGGTGAGTTACAGGCATGGATTGAGGATTGGCTGTCTGACAGAAGGCAGAGAGTTGGGATAAAAGGCTCTTTTTCGGAATGGCAACCGGTGACAAGTGGTGTCCTGCAGGGTTCAGTGTTGGGGCCGCAGCTGTTCACTTTATATATTGATGATCTGGATGAAGGGACTGGGGGGCATTCTGGCGAAGTTTGCCGATGATACGAAGTTGGGTGGACAGGCAGGTAGTACGGAGGAGGTGGGGAGGCTGCAGAATGATTTAGACAGTTTAGGAGAGTGGTCCAGGAAATGGCTGCTGAAATTCAACGTGAGCAAATGTGAGGTCTTGCACCTTGGAAAAAAGAATACAGGCATGGACTATTTTCTGAATGGTGAGAAAATTCATAAAGCCAAAGTACAAAGGGATCTGGGAGTGCTAGTACAGGATTCTCTAAAAGTTAACTTGCAGGTTGAGTCTGTAATTAAGAAAGCGAATGGAATGTTGCCATTTATCTCAAGAGGGTTGGAATATAAAAGCAGTGATGTGCTTCTGAGACTTTATAAAGCTCTAGTTATACCCCATTTAGAATACTGTGTCCAATTTTGGGCCCCACACCTCAGGAAGGACATACTGGCACTGGAGCGTGTCCAGCGGAGATTCACACGGATGATCCCTGGAATGGTAGGCATAACATACGATGAACTGCTGAGGATCCTGGGATTGTATTCATTAGAGTTTAGAAGGTTGAGGGGAGATCTAATAGAAACGTACAAGATAATGCATGGCTTAGAAAGGGTGGACGCTGGGAAGTTGTTTCCGTTAGGTGGGGATACTATGACCCGTGGGCACAGCCTTAGAATTAGAGGGGGTCGATTTAGAGTGGAAATGAGGAGACATTTCTTCAGCCAGAGAGTGGTGGGCCTGTGGAATTCATTGCCATGGAGCGCATTGGAGGCCAGGACGTTGAATGTCTTCAAGGCAGAGATTGATAAATTCTTGATCTCACAAGGAATCAAGGGCTACGGGGACAGTGCGGGTAAGTGGAGTTGAAATGCCCATCAGCCATGATTAAATGGCGGAGTGGACTCGATGGGCCGAATGGCCTTACTTCCACTCCTATGTCTTATGGTCTTATGGTCTTGTTCTTGAAGTCAAAAAAGGATAAGGTTTGAATTGTTCAGATGGCAACTGGTCTGATTTTCTGGCACACAAAGACAGATGTTGCTGTACACATGTGGTTGTTGTGAGAATACTTTTGCAGATTCAGGAAATAGCAACAATTTTTCTCAGCTAATTCTTATGTAAGAGTAGCTGGACGAGATTTCCAGGTTCCACACTGGACAAACAATAAGGGTCCTTTTCTAAAACTGGAGAGCTAATTTGGAAAACTTTTTTTCTTTCAGCAACCTTCTCATCAGCCACCTAAACAATATCCAATACAGAAACTGGAACAGCCATAAGTTAGGCAGGTGGTTTTCAGTAAAGAAGCAATTATCCCAATATGTGACTATTAAGAAATGCCTTGTTGAAAATTGTTCCGATGTTCTTTCATTGACCTAAACTGAAGAAAAATCCCAGTATCCTCAATCTTCCTAAGGCATGTTAGCAAAAATGATGCAACATGAAGGCTTCAAAGCAAGAAGGAAGTAGGATCAGTCAATAAGATTGTTGCAGGCCTGTTATCTCCTGAAGTTTCTCCTTCCTAAGTGAAAAGATTGAAAACCTGATGTCAGATCCTTTTGCTGTGTTGATTTATGTAAGGTGGAAAGTTGCTGTTTCTCTGTACATGTGGATCCAGCAGGTCATCAGGTGTTAGGTGTGAGAGAGAGTTTCCTGTTTCTCATTCATTCTGAACTTGATTGCTGAACTGGAGAACCCCTTGACTCTAACTTTTCCATTTGACAATTTATCATTACAGAAATTTAGAACAATGATTAGTTTGGAAATTGAGTTGACTGCTGGCCAGATGAATGCCACTTTAAGTTTCTTTTATTTATTTCTGCATAGGATGTGAAATCAGCAGCTAGGCCAGCATTTATTGCCAATCCCCAAATGTCTTTGAGTGATGAGAGCCATCTTCTTCAACTGCTGCTCTCCCTGTGGTGTAGAGGCACTAAAATGCTGTTAGGAAAATCACTTTAGGAATTTAACCTAGAAACCATGAATGAACGGCAACCAAAACACAGAAAATACTGGAAAAATCCAGCAGTTCTGGCAGCATCTTTGGAAAGAGGAACAGTTAATGTTGAGTCCAATATTATTCTTTCTTCTCCTCTGTCAAAAGTATATTAAAAATGTTTCTAATACCTTCAGCTGCAAAGAAGAGTCATATTGATTCAGTGTTAACTCTGTTTCCCTCTTCACAGATGTCAGATCTGCTGAGTTTTTCCAGCATTTTCTGTGGATTTGTTTCAGATTTCTAGCATTTGCAGTATTTTACTTTTAGTTGAAGGAACGGTGACATGATTCCATCTTGGGATGTTATACGGCCTGGAGGTATACAAAATGTGATGCTCAAGTAATGTATCTGCTGCCTTTGTACATGACACTGAAACCAAGAAATTGAAGACCATTTGTAACACACTTATTATGTCCTTATACCTAATATGATTCGGGGAGCAGCATTAGAAACATAGAAGAAAGGAGCAGGTGGAGGCCATTTGGGCCTTTGAGCCTGCTCTGCCATTCTTCACAATCATGGCTGATCATCCAACTCACTTGCCTAATCCTGTTTTCTCCCCATAACGTATTCAAGAGGTGACTAGATATAGCACTTGGGGTGAATGGGATCAACGTTTTGACATCAACGACTTCCTGTGGTAATGAATTCCACAGGCTCAACACTGTTTTGGGTGAAGAAAGTCTCCTCATCACCATCTGAAATCGTCTACCCTGAATCCTCATATTTTGACCTCTGGTTCTGGACACACCCACCATTGGGGGCACCCTCCCTGCATCCACCCTGTCCAGCCCTGTTAGAATTTTATAAGTCTCTATGAGATCCCCCTTCATTCGTCTGAACTTCAGCGAAAACAATCCCAACCTAGTCAGTCAATCTTTCCTCAAGGTTGCTGACTTGCTTGCTGAGCTGGCTTGTTTTCGTTCAGACGTTTCATCACCGTGCCAGGTAACATCATCAGTGAGGCCTCCAATGAAGCGATGTTGTTCTACTCCACTTGGAATTCATACTGTCTGATCTGTTACGGTGAATAGTGTCATTTCCAGTTTTGATCTGCATGGGTTTCTATATAGGATCCAAATCTATGTGTTTGTTGATTGCATTATGGGTTGATAACCATGCCTCTAGGAATTCCCGTGCATGGCTATGTTTGGCTTGGACTACTGTAGTTACATTGTCTCTGTTAACAACCTCACCCACAACCTGAGCTACAAATCTTTGCTAAAACTTGAAATCTCTCCTCATATGTCAGATAAGGATGTTTTAAGTGTTCACCTGGTTGGGTTAATTGCTCCACCAAGAAAACATGTTGCTGACAATGCAGCACTTCTTCAATAGTGTACTGACTTGCTATTCAATACTAAATACTAAAATTTGGGGTATGGTTTAGACTATAACTGTATGAAGTTATAGGGGTGAAGTTGCTACCAAAAGCAACTGACAATTTAAAAGTTTGAATATATACCTTGTTAGCACTTTTGAAGTAGAGGCAAAAAGACCTATTCTCTAACTTAGTGCACATTGACAAGCACAATATTCCACAACCTCTTGAGTATTATAACTACGAGCTAAGTTTTAGTTTTTCAAAACCATCGTATTAATGCCCCATGGATGTTTCGCTTAGAGAACAACAATTAACAAAAGTCACACATTTTGTCAGAGGTCGGTTCATTACAGCATCTAATTCTGCATGATTAAGCATGATTAATGCTCCATTAAAACTGGTGGCATTTAAAGAAGGCAAACAATAACCTTCAGATTATTCATTTCAAACACAAGAGCTATTCTCATTACCAATCATCCTCATTGCTTTAAACATTGAACTGAGCATGTGCGCAATACAAAAATCAATAATTTCCTATGTATTAGAACATAACTTTTTCTTAAATTTAATCTTCTAAATATATTGAATATAATTAATCTACTTGCATTACTGTTAACTCTTCGTATATTACAAAGGTCTTTATTTGTCTAAGAGGAGCTTTCTTGTTTTAATCTTTTTGTGGACACTTGTTTGTATGGTGTGAAGAGGGTGAGGCTGAGGGAATCCTTCATGTTGCAATGGAGAGACTGAGTGTTTTCTGTTCCAGTTCAGTAAGGCAATAAGTAGGTAAAATCTTAATAATTGGTTTGTTGTACAAGAAAAAAGGAGACTAAGAAAGAGGATTAAGCTGGAGCTATTTCGTGTTTCAAGTAATCCTTCATAAAGAATTTTTCTCCATTCTGTTCTCTTAAGACCTGATTTGATTAGTTTGATTTGATTTATTGTCACATGTACCAAGATACAGTGAAAAACATTGTTTCGTGTGCTATCCAAGCAAATAATATCTTACATAAGTAATCAGGGTAATAGAACAGAATGCAGAATATATTATTATAGCTACAGAGAAGATGCAGAGAAAGACCAACTTTAATACACAAGAGGTCCATTTAAAAGTCTGATAACATCAGGGAAGAAGCTGTTCTTGAATTTGTTCGTATGTGTTTTCACGGTTTTGTATCTTCTGCCTGATGGAAGAAGTTGGAAAAAGGTATAATTAGGGTGGGAGGGGTCTTTGATTATGTTGGCTTCTTTTGAGGCAGCAGGAAGTACAGATGGAGTCAATGGATGGAAACTGGCTTGCGTGATGGACTGGGCTATGTTCACAACTCTTTGTGATTTCTTGTGGTCTTAGGCAGAGCAGCTGCCATACCACACTATGAGGCATCCAGATAAGGTGCTAAGATCATAAGATTTAAGAGCAGAAGTAAGCCATTTAGCCATTGCCATTCAATAAGATCATGACTGGTCTATAATCCTCAACTCTATTTTCCCTCCAATCCCTGATTCCCTTACGGATTAAAAATCTGTCTGTCTCAACATTGGATAGACTTGATTATTGATCTCAACGGTCCTGTGGTACAGATTCCACGGATTCATTCCTCTCAGAGAATAACTACCTTAGATTGAGATTGTGCCCTCTGGTCCTAGATTTTCCCCCAAAAGGGAAAACAATCTTTCCGCATTTACCCTGTTAAGTTCTCTGAGAATGTTATATGTATCAATAAAGTTGCCGCTGATTCTTCTTTATTCTAATGATTACAGGTCCAATCTACTCAACCTCTCCTAAGACAGCTCCTCCAAAACTGGTCTCAGCTGAGTGAACCTTCTTTGGGCTGCCTCTAATTCCAGTATATCTTTCCTTAGATAAGGGGCCTAAAACTGTTGACAGTATTCCAGCTGTGGTCTGACAAGTACCTTGTATAGTTTTAGCATAGCCTCCCTTTGAAATAAAAGCCAACGTTCCATTTCCTTTTCCTATTAGCTACTGAACTTGGATGCTAGCTTTTTGAGATTCATTGATGAGAGCTCGAAAACCCATCTGTTCTGTAGCTTTTTGCAGTCTTTGTCCATTTAAATAATATTCAACTCTGCTATTCTTCCTGCCTATTTTGTCTATCAATTTTTTCCCCTTCACTCAATCTGCCCATATCCCTCGGCAGACTGTTTCTGACATCCTCACCACTTGCCTTCCCAGGTTTTTGCGTCACTTGCAAACCTGGCTATAGTACACTCTACTTTTTCCTCATCCAAGTCATTAATATATATTGGTAATAATTGTGGCCCAGTACTGATTCCTGTGGCACACCATTAGTTACAGTTTGTTATCATGAAAATGCCCTTCTTATTTTAACTCTGTCTTCTATTTGTTAGCCAATCCTCTATCCATGTTGATATACTACCTCCACCATCTTGTTTATTCGCCACTTCCTTTGCCCCAGCCACACTTTCAGTCATATATAGCCTACCTATAGAACTCTTTCTACCTCTCTTTAAATCCTCTATATCTTTCTTTAAAATTTAATTGCTTTGAAAAAGTTGACGTTCAGCTAAACTTTGTTTTCTACTTCTTTGGTTTGGTGTCAATTTTTGCCTGATAGTCCTTTTTTTTTGAAGCCTCTTGGCATGTGCTATAATAAAACAAATTGTTCATGTTTGTCCAATCATTCACTAACATTTTTGTTTGAAAGATGCTGGAAACCCAAGTTATAGCATCTAAACGGAATGTCTGCTGATCACTTAGTAAAATCTGTGGCTATTGGGAAAATGGTAGAGAAAATTTCCACTATTTTAATTGCATTTGGGTTCAAATAAAGCCTGAACTTTTTAAAATTTCCATGTAAATAGAGAATACTTGTTCAAAATGCTGTTTGACGCAGAGAGTAGGTAAGGGATTTAAAAAGATAGAAGCACAAAATGGAACTTGTAAACCAACTCTGGAGCATGATGGCCCTGTTTGAAATTTTATGGATATTCCCTACAGGATTTGATTTGACATGATTTATTTATTTATTGTCATGTGTATTTTGATACAAAATACAGTGAAAAGTGTGTTGTATAGTGTCACCACTCTCTGGCACCATCTTAAAACACAGAAAAATAAACTAAAGCATTGAATATAAAGGCAGCAAAATGAAGAAATAAGAAAGAAAAGTGTTCAATTTTGCAATTCTTTTTGTTTAAAAGTGTTCCTTCATGAGCGACAGGCCTGGTGGCCAAGCACAAGGCCCCTTCGCCGCGCTGCTACTGGAACAGAAGTCACTACTCTTCATCGCCATCTCACCTTCACTGACACTCTCACCACTAAGAGTGCTCACTTGACCTCACCAAGGCAGATGCCAACAGGTACCACACAGGCCCAAACTCGACTCTGCTGCCGCTGCCGCCATGGGTGCTCTTTGGGCCTACCTCGTCCACGCAGCCGGGTCTTGTACTGGGCCGAAACCCACCTCCACCACAGCCGCCATGAATCCGCGCTGGGCACAGAGGCCGCTGGGAACGGAAACTCGCCTCCGTTACAGCAGCTGTGAGTCGGTGCTAGGACCGCCTCGAAGATGCAGAAGCTGCCGGGAACCCAAACTCTCCCTAACGCAGATGCCAAGCGTCCAAGCTGCTGACCCTACCCACCACTGATGGTGTCTCCACGACTGAACTCTTCCGCAAGAGGTAAGTAAATAAAAGAGAAAACAGAGAGAAAAAAGAAGCAAAGAGAAGAGAGATGAAAAAAGGAAAAGAAATGAAGTGTAAAGAAAAGTGGATCGAACAGACGAGCCCCGGGCTCAGAAACCACCGCCTTACCATAAGGATAGCAACGCACACATTCCAGTGAGAGGCACAGAAAAGATAGTTGTCCCTGATCAGTTAGACATATTTCATGAAAGGTATTGTTACAGAGATAGCAGGAACTGCAGATGCTGGAGAACCTGAGATAACAAGATGTAGAGCTGGATGAACGCAGCAGGCCGAGCAGGAAAGCTGATGTTTCAGGTCTAGACCCTTCTTCAGAAATGGGGAAGGGGATTCTGAAATAAATAGGGAGAGAGGGGGAGGCGGATAGAAGATGGATAAAGGAGCAGATAGGTGGAGAGGAGACAGACAGGTCAAAGAGGCGGGGTTGGAGCCAGTAAAGGTGAGTGTAGGTGGGGGGTTAGGGAGGGGATAGGTCGGTCCAGGGAGGACGGACAGGTCAAGGAGGTGGGATGAGGTGAGTAGGTTGGAGATGGGGGTGGGGCTTGAGGTGGGAGGAGTGGATAGGTGGGAGGACAGGTTAGGGAGGCGTGTACGAGCTGGGTACGCGCTTTTTGCGCCAATGCATAGAATGGAAATGCAGCAAACGTAAGTACAATGAAGAGGAATGTATATTGTTGTCCACAGAAATATTTGAGTTGCTAAGAGGCAGAGTGGAGGACCAACATGGTATAATAACAGCAACTCAGTATACTACAACACACTGACATTTCATTTTGATTCTTCAAACAAATCTATTTTCACGTGTGATGAACAAATATGTTAGCTACCTTTTGAAATTGTAGAAAATGCATCACTGGTTAGCACAGAAACCTCAATTCAGTAAAACAGACAGGATCCTTTTTGCAAATAATGAATATAAGGTCAGGAAACTTTAGGCCATTCTTGAATGAAATCAGCAAGGGAAAAGATTGTGAAAGTCTGAAATGGTCCAAAAAGGTTGTGCATCCTTAATCTCCAAAGTGAAATTTTTAGGACTCTGCTGAATTTTTATTCAGTAACAGTATCAAGGGATGGGTTTAAGAGTAACAGCCACTTGGATAGCACTTGGAAGCATTAGGACAGCAAAGTCACACGGGCATCCAGGAAGTCAATACACAAAGTCAATTAGATGATATTTACATAAGAACATAAGAACTAGGAGCAGGAGTAGGCCGTCCGGCCCTTCGAGCCTGCTCCGCCATTCAATAAGATCATGGCTGCTCTTTTTGTTGAGTCAGATCCTCTTACCCGCGCTCTCACCGTATCCCTTAATTCCTTTATTGTTCAAAAAAATCTACCTTAGCTTTAAAAACGTTTACTGAAGTAGCGTCAACTACTTCACTGGGCAAGGAATTCCATAGATTAACAACCCTCTGGGTGAAGAAGTTCCTTCTCAATTCAGTCCTAAATCTGCTCCTTCTAATCTTGAGGCTATGCCCTCTTGTCCTAGCTTCACCTGCCATTGGAAACATCCTCTCTACTTCTATCTTATCTATTCCCTTCATAATTTTATGTTTCTATAAGATCCCCACTCAATCTTCTGAATTCCAATGAATATAATCCCAATCTACTCAGTCTCTCCTTATGAACCAACCCCCTCAACTCCGGAATCAACCTAGTGAACCTCCTCTGCACCACCTCCAGTGCCAGTATATCCTTTTTCAAGTAAGGAGACCCAAAACTGCACACAGTACTCCAGGTGTGGCCTCACCAGCACCTTGTACAGCTGCAACATAACCTCTCTGCTTTTAAACTCAATCCCTTTAGCAATGAAGGACAAAATTCCATTTGCCTTCCTAATTACTTGTACCTGCAGACCAACCTTCTGTGATTCATGCACAAGGACACCCAGGTCCCTCTGCATAGCAGCATGCTGCAACTTTTTACCATTCAAGTAATAATCCTTTTTACTATTACTCCTACCAAAATGTATGACTTCACATTTATTTACATTGTATTCCATCTGCGAAACCTTTGCCCACTCACTCAATGTATCTATGTTCCTCTGCAAGGTTTCACAGTCCTCTGCACACTTTGCTCTGCCACTCATCTTA
>JAHRHZ010000074.1:5597361-5640285 GCA_024137785.1 Ginglymostoma cirratum | reverse complement strand
CCCTTTTCTTACAGTCCTTCCTTTTCACTGGAATATACTTTTGCTGAGCACTTTGAAAAATTGCTTTGAAAGTCCTCCACCGCTCGTCATACCATAAAATCTTAGTTTCCAGTCTACTTTAGCCAAGTCCTCCCTCATTCTATTGTAGTCCCCATTGTTCAAGCACAGGACCCTGGTATTGGATTTTATCTTCACACTCTCCATCTGTATTCTAAATTCAACCATACTGTGATCACTCCTTCCAAGAGGATCCCTAACTATGAGGTCATTAATTATTCCTGTCTCATTACACAGGACCAGATCTAGGATAGCTTGCTCCCGCGTCGGTTCCATTACATACTGTTCAAGAAAACTATCACGGATACACTCAACAAACTCCTCCTCAACGATACCCTGACCGAACTGGTTCGACCAATCTACATGTAGATTAAAATCCCCAATGATAATTGCCGTACCATTTTTACAGGCATTAGTTATTTCTTTGTTTGTTGCCCGCCCCAATGTGATGTTATTATTTGGTGGCCTATAGACTACACCTTTAAGTGACTTTTTCCTCTTAGAATTTCTAATTTCCACCCAAATCGATTTAACCTCATTCTCCATAGAACCTATATCATCACTCAGCACCGCCCTGATGTCATCCTTGAATATCAGAGCTACACCACCTCCCTTACATTCATGTCTGTCCTTCTGAATAGTCTGGTACTCCTGGATATTTAACTCTCAGTCATGACCATCCTGTAACCATGTCTCCGTAATGGCTACCAAATCATATTCATTCATGATTTGTGCTGTTAACTCATCAACCTTGTTACGAATGCTACCAGCATTCAGGTAAAGTGCCTTTATGCTAGCTTTCTTACCCTCATGATTTCCAAAATCTCTAATAATATCTCCTGAGTTATCCTTCCTTTTTGCTTCTTTCATAGTCTGCCTTGAACTTAAACCCTCTTGCACACATGCTAACCTGCTGCTTACCTTTTTATTTACCATCATACTCCCTGTCGTTTTCCCTTTCCCTTGCCCCCGACCCACTAGTTTAAAGTCCTAGTGACCACCCTATTTATCCTTTTTGCCAGAACACTGGTTCCAGATCGGTTCAGGTGGAGACCATCCCATCGCTACAGATCGCCCCGCCGGTTCCAAAACTGATGCCAATGCCCCATGAAATGGAACCCCTCTTTCCCACACCACTCCTATAGCCACGTGTTTACTTCCCTAATTCTCTTATCCCTAAGCCAATTTGCAAGTGGCTCGGGCAGTAATCCGGAGATTATGACCCTTGAGGACCTGTTCCTTAAGTTCGTTCCTAGTGCTTGATAATTCCCAAACAAGTCCTCCATCCTAGCCTTGCCTATGTTGTTAGGCCCAACATGGACCACAACAACTGGATCTTCCCCCTCCCGCTCCAATATCCTTTCAAGCCGGTCAGAGATGTCCTGCACCCTGGCACCGGGCAGGCAACACACGATGCGGGACTCCCGATCCGGCTTGCAAAGGATACTATCTATCCCCCTAACTATAGAATCCCCTATAACTACCACTTGTCTTTTTGCTCGCCCCTCTTGAATGGCCTTCTGCACCATGGTGCCGTGGTGAGCTGGCTCATCCTCCCCGCACCCCTTTTCCTCATCCACACAGGGAGCAAGTATCTCGTACCTGTTGGATTAGGTCAAAAGCTGAGGCTCCTCCACTCCTGAACTCAGCATCCCCCTACCTGCTTCACTTGCAGTCACACGCTGTTGTCCCTGATCACTAACTGAATGTGAATTACTTAATCTACAAGGTGTGACTGCCTCCTGAAACAAAGTGTCCAGGTGACTCTTCCCCCTCCTGGATGTGCCGCAGTGTTTGAAGCTCAGATTCCAGATCTTCAACTCTGAGCCGGAGTTCTTCCAGCAACCAACGCTTGCTGGAGATGTGGTCACTGCCGTTCACAATGGGATCAGCCAGCTCCCACATCATACAGCTACAGCACATCACCTGCCCAGCCATCTCTACTTAGTTAATTATTTTATTACATTATATAAATTTATGAGTTAAATACTTTCTAATACTTCTCTGCTATGGTCTTTTTCAAATAACCAATTAATAGATAAATAAAAAAAAAAGTAAATTTTTAACCAATTACGCGACACAGAAGAAATAGAAAAAATAGAAAAACCTTACCTTCCCAGCACACCACAAAGTCCTTTTTTTTTGGTTAGAGGAGGAGGGCGGGTGGGAGACATTATACGTGTAGTGTCTCGGGTTCAGCAGCTGCCCAAATATCTTCCCGACAGCCCCCTGCTGCAAATGAAGGCCGCTGACGCTCGAGGTAAACCCTTTAAGAGGGAAACTTACCTTCCCGACAGCTCCCTGGTCCTTGCTGTCGCCTCTCCCTCTGCTGCTGCAAATGAAAGAACTTTGTATGATATATTGGATGTTTTGATTGATCACATTTATTTGAAGTGCTTGTTTTCCTGAGATTTTATTTCAGTCATTGGTATTTGCATTGGATTGCAATTTGTACCAATGTGCCTCATGGCTTGCATAGCCATTTTCTGATGAAGGGTTTAGGCCCGAAACGTCAAGTTTTCCTGCTCCTATGATGCTGCTTGACCTGCTGTGTTCATCCAGCCCCATGCTTGTTATCTCGGATTCTCCAGCATCTGCAGTACCTTTTTATCTCTTATATATGTGACCACTACTGTGAGGCGCACACGCTAGAGACAGTTATTGTACAAGCACTTCAATAAAGATACAGTAGAGACCAGTCTGCAGTCTGAAAACACAGAGCGTGGTGCCAAAACTGGAGTTGAACTTGAATGATGAGGAGCTGTAAATAAAAACCTTAACTACATATAAGAGACATGAGAATGTTCAGAACTGTGAAAGCTGCTATAAAACTATTGAAAGAAACTGGAAAAAAAAACAAAGAAAATAGACATGTTTCATACACTGGTCAAGAGATAATGGCTACAACCTCCCTCTCCCTGTCGCAGTCAAAATATAAACATATGAACACAGAGCAGGCGGTTAAGCCCCTTGACCCTTTTCGGCCATTTAATAAAATTATGGCTGATCTGATTTATAACTTCAAATCTGCATTTATGAATTTTTCTGTTACCATTTCACCCCTTGTTTAAGAAGGATTTATCTAATCCTGCTTTAAAATATTCAGGGACTCTGCTTCCACCACCTTTTTGGGAAGTGAGTTCCAAACATTCTCAACCCTCAAAGAGAAAAAAATAAATCACCTACCCTATGTTCTAAATGGGTAATTTGTGATAGGAGCCAAAACTGGCAACTTTTCCATGTACAATGGCAAAATTATGAAATAGCAGCAGATCTGCTTAACAAGTCAGAGCATCTAAGCGTGGCTTCACTTTTATCGTGATTGGGAAGAGAACATTTAAAGCATACTGCATCCTAAATCTCTCTGAGAACAGAATAAATACACCACAGGGAATTTGGAAAGCCTTGAATATATGTTTTGAACCCCAAGTGGTTCAATGTGGCAATACAAAAACGTAGCCTTCAAAAAATAGGGTTGAGACTGAATGATTTCACTCTACTCACGCTGACAGGACAGATTACTCTATGAACCCACTGCAATAGTGTGAGCAAAGATGCGGGGTTCCAATCACAAGGCACTCATCTCAGCTGGAGCAAGTCTGAGTCTCAGAAGGTAACCCTTAATGTGCCAAAGGGATATACAATGTGTTGCAGCACACTAAACCATTGATCATAGAACAGTTTCTGGAGGAGTATAACGGTGTGTTTACAGGGTTAGGATTTCTTCTTGAAGACCAATTCAGCATCTGCTGAGGAATGCTTCAGTTACAAATAGCCTAAAAGATAATAAGGAAACAAAGCGAACAGTCAAGAAAGGTGACAACTCGTAGGAATAGGAGTAAGCCATTCAACCTCTCAAGCCTGCTCTGTTATTTAATGAGCTCATGGCTGATTAGTGACCTAACTCCATATGGCCCACCTTTAGCCCATATCCCTAAATACCTTGGCTTAACAAAAAAAAACTATCTCAGATTTAAAATTAACAATTGATTCAGCATCTGCAGCCACTTGTGGAAGTGTTCAAAACATCTGCCACTCTTTGTGTGCAGAAGTGCTTCCTAGCATCTCTCCTGAACAGTCTAACACTAATTTTTAAGATTATGCTCCCGAGTTCTGGAATCCCCAACCAGTGGAAATAGTTTCTTTATCTAGCTTATCTTTTCCTGTTAATATCTTGAAGACTTCGATCAGATCACCCTTCCAAATTGTAAAGAAAACAGGCCTAATTTGTATAATCTTTCCTTGTAACTTGCCCCCACCCACACCCAACAGAATAGGTTAGCAGTGAATTAACATGGAAACATGCACTAGCACAAAAAATCTTGACAAAACTCCAAGATCTCATTATCCTATGCCAATCTGTTGAAAGAATTTTGTCACAAATTACAAAGGCAAAAATCTTTACCACCTTGATGTGGCAAAACAATCTAAATGAATGCAGCAGTTTTCTAATTGGTGTTCTAGATGCCCGTCAGGAGGTACAGGTTCTGCCTGGCATTTGGCATATGCACAACCTGAGAGTATTAATGTAGGAAAACGCGGAATAGTGCTTTTTCCCCCAGAATGGAAGCTGTAGCGAATAACATGCTGGTTTATGGATGCAGAGACACAACGAAAGAAGCTTTTGCTGACCACAATCGAAAATCTGGTGCCACTGCTAGACAGAGATTGCAAGATAAACCTGAACGATTAAAGAAATGCAATTAAAGGTGTGCAAAGTCAAGTATATAGGCCACATACTGGTCATCCAGATCCTGAAAAAAGTGAGAGTTGGAGTGGAGATGCAGCAACCAATAGTTTTAAAAGCAGTGCATTGATTTGCTGGATTCATCAATCATGTAGCAAAATTCTTCTCCAGTTTGTTGTCTTTGTATGAACTCAGGGCCAAGGGCATACAGTGGTATTGGGGCATTAAAAAAGAAAGCAGCCTTGACTAAATTAAAAACCATGCCAGTACTAGAATATTATGACGAAACTGAGAAGTCACACAGCAGGAATTGATGCAATCTTAATGCATCAAGGGCAATTGGTTGCATCATGTTCTTTATTTATTTACAGGATGAGGGCATTGCTGAGCAGGCAGTATTTATTCCCCAGAGGGCAGTTAAGAGTCAACCCCATTGCTATTGGTCTGGAGTCACATGTAGACCAGACCAGGTAAGGATGACAGTTTCCTTCCCTCAAGGACATTAGTGAACTAGATGGGTTTTTCCTGATAATCCATAATGGATTCACAGTTATCATTAGATTGTTAATTCCAGATATTTATTGAGTTCAAATTCCACCATCTGCCATTGCAGGATTTGAACCCAGGTCCCCAGAACATTACCTGGGTCTCTGGATTACTAGTCCAGCGATAATACCACTAGGCCATCACCTCCCCATCTAGGCCATTTAAACAAATGGAATGATGCTACTTTCAGATTGCCAAAGACTGCCTGGTAGCATGATGGCTCAGTGGTCAGCGCTGCTGCCTCACAGCACCAGGGACCTGGGCTCAAGTCCACCCTCAGGTGTAAGTGAAGTTTACACATTCTCCCCGTGTCTGTGTGGGTTTCCTGTGACAATTGACAGATGTGCGGGTGGGTGGATTAGAGATGCAGGGTCATGGGGTGGGTCTGGGAGGGATGCCCTTGGAGGGCTGTTGTGGAATCAAATGGTCTGATTCCACGCTGTACGGCTATCTTTGTTTTCAAATATTTTCATCAATCTTTACTTGAAAGTGACAATGTGGCAGTTGGTTCTGAAAACAAACCATTGCGAAGCATTTGCCTCAAGCCTCTAATGTGTGCTTCAAAGCACCTTCAAAAGCCTGGTTACAGAGATTGCATCTAGACATGACAAGCAAAGGAAGCAGATACATTGTGTGTACATGCTGTTGAGAACAACACTCCTGATGAAGCAAGTAGGGGATGTTAGGACAGAGTGTGAAACCTACCAGTTCAAGAGTAGATCAACATGCTCAGGAAGGCTTCAGCTGAGCAGGGGCATTGAATTTAACAGAGAATAGCCTTACTCAAATCAAGTGAACTCCCCAATAAGATGTGTCGCACCAAATGTTGCATGCTGTCGTGATCACATTATGGCCCAAAATTGTCAATGGTACACCGATTGCTATAAGAGCATATAGGACACACAGCAATGAATTGACAGGCCAAGGTTGCATACTGTGCAAAGAAAAGAAAGTCATTAGGAAGAGGAGAAATGCTAAAGCTCACCCATGTAAGCCATGAAGAAATTGAACCAAATCTGAGAAAGAAATGATAAGTGATTCGGCAACAAAATCAAGGGTCACATCAACCAGTGCAGTGCATGCAATTATTACTAAACTAAGCATTCTAGAAAGCAGACTCCTGCAGCCCTCTGGACTCAATATCGAGTTCAATAATTTCAGGCCCTGAACTCCCCCATGTCCTAGCACCCTACCCCACACACCAGGCCTTGTTATCACATAGCCTGCACACACTACCTATTGTTAGCCACTAACAGTCTCAATTAACAGCTATTCACCCTCCCAGCCAGATTGTTATTGACTCCTTTGTCTGTCCAACTGTTCTTCTGTTTCTTTGGGCTTCATCCCTACCTCTCATTTACCCGCTTCCCCCACCCTATCTTCAGCATCTAAAGTAACATTTTCCTAGCTACCATCAGTTCTGAGGAACGGTCACTTGACCTGAAACATTAACTTTGATTTCTTTTCACAGAGGCTGCCAGACCTGCTGAGCTTTTCCAGCAACTTCTGTTTTTGTTTCTGACTTACAGCATCCACAGTTCTTTCAGTTCTTCTGTCAGTCCACAGAGTTGCTGGTGACATAGATCCTGGATGAAACTGGTACTAGACCTCACCACTTGCACAATAATGGATTACCTTGTCACCATCAACTATTATCCTGACTGCTGGGAGGTAGACCAGTGAATTTCGATACCTATCACTGGAGATGGTTGAATTTCTAAAAGCTCATGTCAGCAGCAATGGCATTCTGACATTTTGAGTGACAATAGCCTTCTGTTTGCAGACAAGGAATTCAGCTCTTTGATAAAGGATTAGAAAATTCAATACCAGACAACATCTCTAAATTATCCAGAGTCAAATGAAAAGGCTGAGGCAGCAATGAATATCTCTGAAGAGATCATAATGAAATCAAACAAATCCCACACAGATAGATACAAGGCAATCTTCAAGTAAAGAAACACCTACTGAAGGCATGTTGGTAATACAGTGTAAAAAGATAATTTCACGCTGCACCCAAACAGCTCTCCCAGTAGCAAAAAGTTTACTGAAGCTAAAAGTAGTATGAAATGTATGACAAAACCAAGGTGAAAAGGCAGAAAGCCACAAATTTATTTTTGACAAGACTGCCAAACAATTGCCAAACTTGAGCACAACAGAGCCAGTCAGGGTACAACTCTTTAACACTCTCAATAAAAGTCAGCCTAAGTGGCAGTTTGGGACCTACGTGGAGCACTTGCCGCTTTGATCATGTGTGGTACCCATAAACAACCAGAAGTATGATCACAACTGCAAGTACATGCATACAGTTGAGAAGCTGTTCCTTAACTGTAGGCAACTAATTGGGATGATGTGATTTCATCACCTTCATAGTCCACAAATCAACCAATCAGATCCAGAGTTTCACAGTAATCCATCAATAGATGGATTAGGTGCCATTGGCAACAATAAATGACATGAGAACAATACTCTTTGGGAAGTAACATCACATAGATGAAGCACCAGCAACAAGCCACACAGATCATTAAGAGATTTGCATGACTAAAAGACTGTGTTGAGTCTTACCAGGAATCCGTGAAGTGTTATTTTTTGGTGATTTTCATGGAGGGTTTCTCTCTGCAGGCCCTATTGAGTTTTCTTATGCCATTTTCCCAAATTTGCCTCGTTGTCTACGCAACATATTCCACGAAGCTTTAATCGAAACACACTTTATTCCTGCAACACAGTTAAAATACTACAAAAATAAGAATTGTCTAATTTTATTAAATTACTTAAAAAGATAAAGTATTACTTAACCACTAATCATTAATAGTCCCTTGGCAAAGGCAATTCAGCAACACAGTTGTTATTCTTATGTCCTGTCTGTCTTCAGTCCAGTGGAAAGAAACAATCTGCCTCTTTTGATTTCTAAAGAGGAAACCTCTCTGTCTAAGGCTTCAGTCTAGCAACAGAGAAGTCAAGATTTTTGCTCCAGCAGCTAGCAAAAACCACCAACTAACTGAAAACAAAATCAAAATCCATTTTGTGTCTGTGGAGCCTGACCCCGCCCACTCATCGTTCTTTTGTCTTACTTAATAAAAAACAAGGAAGAATTCAAAGCGGTTTACCAACAGCCTGCCTGAAGGAGACATTTCCGCACCACTCTGCAAGAGAAACGGGACTGAATACATCTCTTAAAGGCACAGTATTATCACACAACCCACTTTGTCGACCGGCACCTGAAAGTGGTCTCTGCCTGAGATGTTGGTGCTCGATGTCCAAGATCGACAGCTTGTGGCACAAGTGGAGAGCTGGAATTGCCAGGTTACTGCTCTGACTTTCAAATTGGGAATTATTACAGTCTAGTGGGAAAATGGAAAAGTGTATATCAATGAGATAGATGACATAATATTGGTGATGTTAATGCATGCGAACTGCCCTCTTACCTCTCACTTTGCCATTAAGCACTTGATTGAGAACTAGGGCATTTTGCCTTCAACGTTAGGTATCTCACATGATTGTCCAACCTTCTTGCCATGGATTGTTATTCAGTGACAGTGCCCTTTGTATGCATTGCATGTACAGAGCCTGATGAGAATAATGAATTATTACTGCATGAAAACAGTCACGTGCACATCGGGACACTTGGGTAAATCAAAACTTAGGTGATCTTGCGAGCAATTTTTTTTATTGTATGAAATGGCAGGATGTTTGAAATAGAAATGCAATCAGTACCTGTTTACCTCTTCCCTTGCCATTGTCATGTGACTTCTACCTTAATACAAACTCGCAGGAGGCAGCCATCTTACTGGTAATTCAATAAAAATGCATTATAGATCAGAATGCTACTTTGTGAACACAGGACTGTGGTCAATACAGCTTTGCAACTGTCAATAGCAGCGAAAAAGCTAGTTGTATAACGCTGAATGAATAGAAAGTTGGGATTTTGTTCACTGATACAGCAGTCAGATTATCATAGATTCCATATAATGTGGAAACAGGCCATTCAGCCCAACAAGCCCACGCCAACCTCCAAAGAGCATCCCATCCTATCCCTGTATTTCCCATGGCTCATCCACCTAACATACACATCCCTGGACACTATGGGATTTAGCTTGGACAATCCACCTAACCTGCACATCTTGGACCGTGGGAGAAAACCAAAGCAGACATGGGCAGAATGTGCAAACTCCAGTCACCCAAGGGTGGAATCAAACCAGGTCCCTGGAGCTCTGAGGCAGCAGTGCTAACCACTGAGCCACCATGATTAACCAATCATGAACAACCCAAATGACAAGAAGCCTTAATTGCCTCCTCTAAATCCTCCTGTTTTTTTCTCTTCCTCAGCTACTTGACCTACCCTTTTTATCAAAGGCTGTGCTTTCATGAGAGGAAGATTGTGCAGGAAGCAGAAGATTACTATGAAACATGACGTTTGTTCTTTCAAGTACAGTAGGGTCCTCCAGGCAGTGAAAGAGCTGCTTAATAGGTCTCTGGTGTTCTGTTTAATAACATCGCATGATAAAAATGGCCTTTATTGTATGAATGTTGTGCATAAGTCATGAACCGGGTCATTAACAAATGATTTTTGTCACCCAGGAGTTAACCTTGATTGCTGTGGTGGCTTAAATGGAAATGGCCTGGCAGATTGTTACAGAATGAATGTAACATGACTGGTACTGTGTGTTTGTAAGTCACCACAGTAAGATGTGAAATTGAATGCAATAAATCTGGCAAAACTAGAAAGTGACTTTGGAAGCTACTGATTGTTAGAACGATTGGTGCATGTCATCCTTGCCTGCTCTGGTTATTGTGTGAGTCCCAGTTACATGGTTAACCTTTAATGTCTTCTGGACAACAAGGAATAGACAATAAATAATGCCTCATCAGTGTTGTTCACATCCAAGCACATATTAAGAAGCCAATGTAATTAGCCATTTCAGACAGCCCAGAAATGAAAGAAAACAGAATTTGGAAGGAACACATTGCATCAAACTCATGTTAGCTATTTCCAGTGGGAAAGTGACTAATCAGCATACTCTGTTTCAGCCTCCCAGAAATTTAGATTGAACAACATCCAACTTGTATGAGTGAACAACTTCATGGAGTGCATCATATCTGATTTAGAACCGATAGTGTTCCTTAATTGCCGCAAGTAAAAGACTATTATTAAACCTTAATTTTTTGTTATTTTCTGTTAGAACTAAAGCACACAACTGCTCAGATTTTCAGAAGGTTAGATGATTTGTTGAATCACTGCTTCATTGGTTGAATGAGCCCAAAACATATAGTTAAATTTTAACAATATTGGAAAGGAACTGAATTTAAAATGTTTGTATTTTTGCAATTTAAATGACACTGTTTTAACTAAGCAATGTTTTTCTGCTTAATGGAATATTCATGGGATTATTAAAAAAATACAGTTCAGTTTATTCCTAAAAGTTATTTCAATGTATTCGTGAAAATTATGTGGAATAATACTGGAAGATAAATGTTTAACATTTTCATATCAAACTCTTGTCTTGAATAAAAAAACATTTATTTGTTTAAATTGAGTGTGCTAACATAATTTATCCTATTTCCAAGTAACATCAGAAGATATTCCTCCACGGTGTGTTTATACTTGTCCCTGATATTGTGTTTTCCCTCACTGAGACTGTATATCCTACCTTCTCTGGTGTTTTCTTCACTGATTGTTCATGTAAATTTATAGACATATGAAAATCTGCTCTGATCATTTTAAAAGGCTGAAGGCTATATAATTTATTTAAATTTAATTAAAATGTTGATTGGTTCAAATCAGCAGTTTGAAAGTAATCTGTTGGCCACTGGACAATTAAAAAATTAAGTGTTGTGTTTTGGTATCTAACTTTGTCTATTTTGGGTAAGTAATCTTGCTTATTCATTTGAGATAGGATAAAAGGCTATTTGATTGGGCTGTAATGGTGATTGTATGAATGCTTGGACTCTAGAATTAGGGGATTAATTTGAGTCGAGGTAATCTTCTTGTTAACTGAATACCAAATGGAAGATCTGAAGATGACATTCTTGTTTGAAAAGCATTAACACTAAATTTCTTAAGTACTGCAGAAATCCTGTTTACCATGCATACCACGGATAGCAGCTCCTGGCTTCTGTTATGTTTTATGGTGCCAGTTTCACAATCAGCTATTAGGTTTGATGCTTAATGTCAAATGCATTAAATCCATGAGAGGATATCAATGATTGAGACGGCCATCACTAACAGCAGTTGGACTTCTCTGTTGATGCCAAACGGGAGTGAAGCGGAGTTGTTTTTCTTGTTTGGTGCAAAGCAATTGGTTGTCTGTTGCATGCCCTGCCTCTTTTGTGGCTGATATGTATTCACAGAAGGTAAGAGATTAAAAGGTGATCTCAATCCAGCAACTCGCAGCAGTACATTAATATTTTTGCCGACAGATGACCCCAAACTTCCAGTTTCCTGTCACTTCAACACACCACCGTGTTTCTTGGCCAACATTTCTGTCTCAGGCCTATGTTCCAGTGGAGCTCAGGGCAAGGAAGAACAGCATCTCATTTTCCACTTAGGGACCCTGCAGCCTTCAGGACCCAATATCGAGTTCAATATTTTTAGGGCCTGACATCTCCTTCTGTCTTTTACCCACCCCCACAACCCAGGCCGTGACATGACATGGGCTGTGTCAGCACAGCCAATCCATTTTCACCCATTTATGGTCCCCATTAGCATCTCTTCTTTCTCCATGGTTTGCCAGTAACTATAGCTTTGTCTGCCTGTGTTTCTTTCTAACTCTCTGGGCTCCGTACTCACCTATCACTTACTCTTTTACTGCATCCCACCAAATCCCTGTCTTCACAATTTTACCACCTTTTCCTATCCACCATCAGTTCTGAAGAGGGATCAATTCATCATGAACATATATTTGTCCATAACTCTACAGCCTGAGACCTTTATGCTTCAGACTTCTTTCATAAGGGATATTATTAACCTGGAGAGAGTTCAGAGGAGATTTACCAGGATATTGCTGGGAATGGAGGGTTTGAGTTATGGGGAGAGGCTGGATAGGCTGGGACTTCTTTCACTGAGCTGCGGGAGGTTGAGGGTTGGTGTTATAGAAATTTGTAAAATCATAAGATGAGTACCAGGTACTTGTTCCATAGGGTGGGGAATTTCAAGACCAGCGTCATGTTTTTAAGATGAAAGGAGAAAGATTTAAAAAAAGACATGAGGGGCAATTTCTTTACACAGAGAGTAGTTTGCATGTGGAATGAACAGCCAGAAGAACTGGTGGATGCAGGAACAGTTACAAAGTTTAAGAGAGATTTAGATGAGTACATGAGTGAGAAATGTTTGGAGGAATATGAGCCAAGTACAGGCAGGTGGGACTAGTTTAGTTTGGGATTATGGTTGGCATGGACTGGTTGGACTGAAGGGTCTGTTTCCATGCTGTATGACCCTGTGACTCTCTAAAGGTTTTGACATGTGTATGGACTCTATCTGTCGTCAGATAAACCACACAAAATCAAAGGTTTGTCAATGTGAGCACCCACCAAAATAATATCAGGTATTTGGACAATAGCCATGAATCTTGTCACAGTCCAATGATCAACAACTTTTATAAAGAGATGGCAGACTAGAAGCTCTCAAGTGGGGGTTTCCAGGGTTCTTCTTTAATCAGCAAAACTGAGAAGAGCTACACTAGAGTTCCAGCTGAAATCAAGGTGACAAACACCAAATTCTTAGCTAAGCCTATACCAAAATAATGCATTGTCTAAATAACAACTGAATAGCTATGCAACAGGCCACATTTCTCTAACCTTCACCTCAGCTTTGTGACTATTTCAATGGTTAAGGCTTAAAGTGAAACCAGCCACAGTGGCTCAGCAGTTAGCACTGCTGCCTCACAGTGCCAGGGACCCCTGTTCGATTCCAGCCTTGGGTAACTGTGTGGAGTTTACATGTTCTCCCTGTTTCTGTTGGATGCTCTGCTTTCCTCCCACAGTCTAAAGATGTGCAGGTTAGGTGGATTAGCCTTTGTGAATGTTGGGTATGAGAACAGGGTTAGGGCTCAGCCTGGGCGGGATGTTCTTTGGAGGGTTAGTACAAGCATGGTGGGTTGAATGGTCTCTTTCTGCACAGTAGGGTTTCTATGATATGTTTAGGCATTAGGCAGCCATTGTTCAGTCTTCAGACAATGGAAACACAGCAGGTTATCTTACAGTGAATGTATTATGATTGTAACCAGGAGAGTAACCATTAATTAAAAATAAGTTTCTGTTGATGGTCTTTGATCTCCTGTATGTTCATTGAGTGGAGCTCCTCGATATCCATAAAGGCCCTGACACTGAGTTTGATATTATAGACTTCAGAATTTTAATAACTGTTCATGGATTGAATGAATCAACAACGATAAACTGTTACACATGGAAAGAATCAGTAATAACGGTGGAATGAACTATTAAAGGACAAGGACAAACCTGTACAGGAATTCAAAGTAATTAGCCATGTCTTTGGGAGTGGGGACTACATAGACAAAACTGCTCTGACACCTGCTTGCTAATCTGGATGCTTTATGCCACAAGATAACTGATTGGCTTGCAGAAGAATTCAAAGAATAAATCACAGGAAAACTGTGTCTTCGAACAGACACGTAAGGCCAAATGTAATAAGAATCAAAGAAATTACTTTTGATAAGGAAGCTAGCCACAGACCTTCAGTAACTTGAATGAAAGAAATCAAATAAATCATCAACATATCACCTCAGTGACTGAAGGACAAAACTCTGTATAAGAATCGAGCACTGGAATAACTCAAGAGCAGAACTTCGAAGAGCAACACTGCAGAAAGACTGAACCCTGGACACTTCCAGAGTCAGATCTGTGTTGGTTGAAGTCTTGGCCAGGTTTCACCATTGTTTGGGTAATAGGTAAGTTTGGTTCCAGGCTTATGCTTGCTTACTTCAGCAGTCTTATATTAGGTTGTGACATGCGATAAAGTTTGAATTATTGTTTCAGCATTTGATTGTCTGTGAGATTTTGTAATAAGTAGCCAAACTAAATGTAACTTTTGGTGAGTTTACCCACAACAGGAGCTTGGATAACCACAAATGTTATCAATTTTGCTTTGCACTTTGGAGAATCCTGATACATGGAATTGTGTATTCCTCTAATGCAGTTGTCAACATTTTATAGCAATATTTATGAATATGTTAGTCCCGCCTTTATGCATCAGTGAACTGCTGAGTGACTAATCGTACACAGAAGTCTAAAATGTCTTGAAAAGATGCATAAAATGTTGTGCTGTTTTCACCTTCATAAGCACTGACAGAGCTGTCCCTGGAGTGAATCCTGTTGACGGGTTAAGCCCTTGGATATTACATGACTCTGTCAATGTCTCCCTAGTAAAATGGAGCTGACAACAGAAATTTTGTTCAGTCATTAACCTGTGCATACATCTGTCAACTTGTGTTTGGGTGGATGAAACCAATTTCATTTTGTTATAAGGATAAACAAAACCGAAAATCCTGCAAATGCTGGAAATCTGAAATAATAACAAAATATGCTGAAAATAAGCAATATGTTCCTCAATATCTGGTAAAAGGAATTTGAGTTTGTCTTTTCTCTTTGCAAGTGCTGTCACAACTGTCTGTCAGTACAACTCAGGTCCTTATTTTTCTCAATACCTTACAGACAAAGTATACAGGGGAAGATATCATTTCAGATTTTAACTGCAACTGTGAAAGAAAAATCAGAATGTAGAACGGCACAGGAAAGAAGTAAGAACCAATAAAGAAACCAAATTTGACAAAAATGCACCCAAATTTAAGCAGAAGGCAGCAAGCTAACAAAAAAAACTCCAACGCAGCTTTATGAATCAATTCTTTCAAGGGCAAACTATTTGCTCTCATCATTGTCCACATTAAATGGCCTAGCAGAGCCTATGTTAGTATGTAAGGCAGGAAATTGCGGCACCAGGTACTATCCATTTACCTGCTAGATTTTCAGAGTTTTTGAATGATTGATGTTTAGGGCTTGTGACGTGAGGTTAAGGAAACACAAATTGGGCAGGAATCATACGTAATTGTTTTGATTCAATGTGTTCTGACATCCCATTACAGTCTGTTGAAGTAGGTGGGACTTGAACCTAGACCTTCAGACCCAGAAGTAATAGCATCATCACTTCACCTCATCCATTGTAATTTATCCCTGTTGACAAAAGAACAGAAATTAATATCAGATTATCATAATGATATTATAAAGTAAAATATCCACATTAAAGTTGTTGATCAGAATGCTGCTAAAATATGTGAGTCATAATTACCAGTTGTTGTGCAGACAAAATACTTTTAAGATACTTTTAAGATATGATCTTACTATACCATTACCGTACTGAATGGGATAGATTTTGAGCAGATCTAGTCTTTCAAGACCAGGCATCCATGAAGTTCTATGAACAATCAGCAGCAGCCAAATTGTATTCAGTCACAACCTGTAACCTCTGAGCATGACATATTCCCACTTTAATATTAGCATCTGACACCAAGCTTAGGGATCAACCTTGGTTCAATGGGCAGTGGATGGGCATGAGCAGCACCAGGCACACCCAAAATCCTGGTGAGGCTACTGCACAGGACCAAATGCATACAAGCTGTACAAGCAGCATGTGATAGACAGAGCTAGGCAATCCCACAATCAACTTCAGATCTAAGCACTGCAGTTCTGCTGCATTCAATTGTGAATGTTGTGGACAATTAGATACTCCAGTGCCTGGAGGAAGCTACATAAATATCCCCACTCTCAATATTGAGCACAACTGGAATGTAAGTGCAAAAGACAAAACTGAAGCAACAATTTCCATTCAGAAGTGCCAAGTGGTGGTCCATCTCAACCTCCTTCTGAGGACCTCAGCATGGCAGATACCACCCGTGACCCACATCAATTCATTCCATGTGATACAATAAGAAAGTCTTGTGCACAACAATTAACTGCACCCTTGCCAAGGTGCTCCTGTATAGTTACAATGTTGGCAATTACCCAACAATGTGAAAAGTTGCCCAGGTATGTCCTGTACACAAAAGCAAGACAAATCCAACCTGGCCAATTACCACCCAATCATTTCACTCCCACATGATGGAAGGTGCTGTTAATAGTGCCATCAATTGGAACATACTCAACAGTAACCTTTCACTGATGGTCAGTTTGAAGAAATGCCATACCACCACATCAAAGTAACCTGCATGACTGGCAGTTCTTCCACCACAATAAACACTCACTCTCTCCACCACCAACATGCAGTGGCACTGTGCATCATTTACAAGATGATAGAATCATAGAATCCATATGTGTGGAAGCAGGCCATTTGGCCCATCAAGTTCGTCCTGACCCTGCGGAGAGCATCCCACACAACCCACCCCCCCAATTCCTATAACCCTCTATATCCCATAGTTAATCCACCCAACCTTAACATCCCTGGGCACCCTGGGTAATTTAGCATTACCATTCCACCTCGCCTGCACATCCCTCCCATGAACAATTTAGTGTGGCCAATCTTCCTAACCTGCACATCTATGGATTGTGGGAGGAAATCTGAGGAAACACGTGCAGACACAGGGAGAATGTGCAAACTTTACACAAACAGTTGTCCAAGGGTGGAATCCAACCTGGGTCCCTGGTGCAACAACATGCCAAGACTCCTTAGTCAGCACCTTCCAAACCTGTGACCTCTGCCACCTAGAAGGACAAGGGTGCAAATACATTGAACTCTGCCAAATGAAAGATCTTCTCCAAGCCACACACCATCTTGACTAGACACTACATTGCTGAGCCTTCAATGTCATGCCAAAATCCTGGATCTCTTTCCCAAGTGATACTGAGGATGTACACACATCACATGACTGTAGAGGTTCAAGAAAGCAGCTCACCAGCAATTTCTCAAGGGCATTTTGGGATGAGTAATAAATGAAGGCCTAATCATTGAAGCCTACATCCTGAACGAATGAAGAAAGTGGAGGAATCTGCGACTATTTTCTTTGTTCATTCTTTGTAACAAATTCATGACCGTGTTTATGTAAAGTGGAGTTTTTTTGGTTTTTTTTCCACGGACTGGCCTTGAACTACAAAACTTACTTCATTTTTAAATGCAGAGTTCGGTGTTACTATCTTTCTTCTATCTGTATGAACCTTAACTTTTGGGTTTAAATTCTTGTCACTGCAAATGAAACCAAACAGAATTAAACTATTTTAACATGCAGCATGCTGTCAATAAGTGCATGAATTTCTTTCTAATTGTTGAACTGCAGGGAATTCTGTCATAAATGTTAAGAGTTTTGCATAAAAAAATGTGAATGTCAATTACTGTAGAGGTGTAAGTGATGAGGAACTCACACATATGATGCATAATAATGACCAAGTGTTTCTGATAACATTCAAAGCCACACATAGAACTCATAGATATTCAAATAATTTTCCTAATTTTAAATAATGTCAGAAGACTCATTTCTAAAGTGTCTACTTTTATTGAATGCTACATCGGTTATACATTTAAAACAAATTTGGAGTATGTCATACTAATGTGAAGGTGAATTTTGTATTGGTCTGGGTCACAGATCTGGCTTTGCCAATAAAACAAGGTCAGCCCATACATCATTCCTCTTTGATTTGGATGTGTACAGGCACGATTGGTGTATTGGTAAAGAAAGC
Source organism: Ginglymostoma cirratum (assembly GCA_024137785.1). NCBI lineage: Eukaryota > Metazoa > Chordata > Chondrichthyes > Orectolobiformes > Ginglymostomatidae > Ginglymostoma > Ginglymostoma cirratum. The sequence goes on along the minus strand of JAHRHZ010000074.1, from coordinate 5,622,323 downwards.
AATACAGTATTTTAGATTTTCATTTTTGACTTGCATATGGTAGAAGCCATTACTTTATTTCTGTTGTTGGGATGTGAGCATTTCTAGGAAGATCATCGTTTCTTGTCCATTCCTAATTAACCTTGAGGAGGTAATGGTAAGCTGCCTCCTTGAACTGTTACAATCAGTGTCATATAGCTATATCCACAGTGTTGTTTGGAAGGGAGTTCCAGCATCTTGACCCATCAACAGTAGCTGAACAGCAATTTCGCTCAAAGTTAGGATGGTATGTGGCTTGAAGGGAGTTTTGCATGTGGTTTCATTGCATGTCCATGGTTCCACGGTAGGGATCACAGGTTTGGATGGTGTTATTTAAGGAGTCTTGCTGAGTCATGGCAGTGACTTTATAGATAGTACACACTGCTGCCATTGTGCATTGGTGGTAAAACAAATGAATTTCAAGGTGGTGGATGAGGCAGCAACGAAGTAAGCTGCCTTGTCTTCAGTGCGATTGATCTCCTTGTACATGTTTTGACCTGCAGTCATCTATACAAGTGAAGACTATTGAACTACAAGCAAGGTTTGCAACCTGTAGATGATGAGGAATTGTAGAATTTCCATCCTGTGACCTGCTCTTTTACTCACAGCATATATATGACTGGTGCAGTTAAGAGTCTGGTCAATGGTAATTTCCAGGATGCTGACATTGGAGTATTTATTAATTGTATTGCTATTGAATGTCAAGGAACGATAGTTTGATTCCTTCATGTTTGACATGGTCATTGCCTAATGCTTACATTGTAAATGTCCCTTATTAGCCTGAGCTTGAATGTTGTCTAGGTCTTGTTGCATTTGGGCATAGACCTCTTCAGTATCTGAGAATAAACAAATGGTACTGAACAGTATAAACATCAGCAATCATCCCTATTTTTGATCATGCATAGGAGGAAAGATGATTGATAACCACCCAGTAGAGAATTTTCTCTATGGTTCCTTTTGACTTTAGTTTTGTTAGGGTTCCTTGATGCCATACACTATCAAATGCTGGCTTGTTGTCAAGTTCAGTCACCCTATCTCACCTCTGCTCTTTTGCTCATTTTCAGCTAAAAGCTGTAATGAGGACTAGAACCAAATAGCCCTGGTGGAACACGAACCTTACATACGTGAGCAGTAATACAGCCTTTAATTTCTTTTCAGTGTGGAGACCTCCTAGGTCCATATGCAGCACTGAGTTTTTAAACTGAACATCAATGCATTACATATAAATTGGCATGTACAGAACATCGGGGAACCTTGAGCAGTTGTGGCTGTGTGGCCAAGCAGCTAAGAAGCATTGCTGGTGAGTAGGTCTTTTCATAGCACAGTCAACAACACCCTTCATCACTTTGCTGATGGTTAAGATTTGGCTGATGGAGCAGTAATTGTTTGGATTGGCTATGTCCTGCTTATGATGGATAGGACAGGCTTGGGCAAATGCTAACATTAGCACTCTTGTTATAAAAATCCTGTGTCTTTAACACTGCCAGAAGGACTTGCATTTTGAGGGATTATGGAAAAAGGAACTCTTCAAGCTTTCTGGAATACCTACAGTGGTTTCTTTTAAAGAGATAATTGAAAGCTTGTAGTGGACATTGGAGTTTTTATTTAACGAATCTTGTTAGAATTCCAAAGATTAACAACCTTTTGAGAAAAGAAATTCCTCCTGATCTCCATCTTAGATAGGAGACCCCTAATTTATAGTCTATGCTATCTCATTCCAGATTTCCCCCCAAGGGAAATATCCTCTCAGTGTCTACTCTGTCAAGCCTTTCAGGATTTTATATGATTCAATAAGATCACTTGTCATTTTTCTAAACTCCAGAGAGCCCAACATGTTCAAACTTTGCTAAGAAGCTAATTCATCTCAGGGATCTGCCCAGTGAACATTCTCTGAACTGTTTCCAATGTAAGTACACTGGAACAGCTTTGCTGTGGGGGCTTGGCTGGTGCTAGAACACAAACATTCAGTACGATGACTGGGATGTTGTCAGTGTCCATAGCTTTTGTTATATCTGGTTCTTCTGCTGTTTCTTCCATTTGCTGCTACACTATGAACAGAAAGTTAGAATTTAGCAAAGACGGTTTGTGTAAAACTGCACTAATTAATTTGACCGGTACTCCAATTACTTATGTTCAATGCCAACAGATACTTTAAGTGACTGATTAATCAGCACGTTTCAGCCTCTCCTCTTAATAAAAGGCCATAAATATCACCTATTAAAGTGATTTTAATATCTCTCCTTTATTTGAATGGATTCATTTAGTCCCATATCAGCTGAGCGGATATCCTTAGCGCTAAACAGCAATATAGATAGCTGAACGATTCAATTAACAAGGTGCTTTAAGTGCGCCTCAGTGCCGGGAAATGCAAAGCAATTTGTGTCAGGCATTCAATTTCCTCTGATTCCTCCAGACATTCCATTTGGCCTTAGCTTAGACAAGCCCTCCTGTCAATTACTCCCTGTGCTGGGGCACCGTGAATCTCGTACCAGAAAGGTAGGAACGATGGTGGAAGGGAAGGATGGCAAGCTGATGAGTCATTGGCCCATGATCTGCCCATACTGGCAGGCGTATTCTCTCAGAGTGCTGGCTGCATTGCAGGAGGGAGATCCTGAACTGCCTCATGCTGCTTGTCAGGTAAAGGTGACAACATCCCATATGTTAGAAGACCAGAGCCAAGGATGCTGCTTCTTCCTGGAAATGTGGCACTTGGACTAGATCAGCTGATGCCCAGCAAAATGGTAGCTGCCAACTCCTGTTGGGATTTAGTTAGAGATTTAAAACTATGTGTTGGATTTTATGGGTTGCTGTATTCTCAGACCCTCAACTAAAACATCGGTTCAGAGCCTGCTTTCCAAATGGTCACCTGTAACCATTTTATTTGGGAAGCAAAATTAATTGGCTAAGGACAGGAGTTCTGGACCCGTCTGGGTGGGAGGTCCTGCATTAGAGAACCGTAACTAGAGGCAATCCCGAAGATGAGGTTAAGGAGCAGACTTCAGGTAAGTCCAGGTATTTGGCAGAGTCTGGCTAGCAGACCCCAGCAAGGGTCAGGTCTGTGGCCACAGAGGGAGACAGTTAAAAGACGTCGCTGACCCTTCTGGAAGCTGCCTCTGCTGGGCATTCCTAAAGGCAACTTCCCTTTTCAGCTTGCTGGGCACCAAGTACCACCTTGGGCTGCTTAGCCTCCCCATTCCCTGGTTACAGATAGAATGAGGCTGTCACCTCCTACACTCATTGTAAAATAGAAGTCAGGTCTGGAGGGCCAGGTGGGAAAGCCATGCACTGCATTTTTACAGCCTCCCCCACCTTCAGATATGCTGACAGGCGGAGAGGGGCATGAAATCCAGCCCTATAATATGTCATTCCCTCCCACCCATCACTCAAAGTGTCAATGTCAGTCAACTGAACTTTCGTCAAGTTGCAACCTCAATATGACTTGTCAAGGACCCTGCTGGATATCCTGATGCAGCAACTATGGATCTTGTAGCTCTAACACTGCTTGTGTGATGTTTGTTATGATTCTGAAAACTGACACTGAGGCCACTCCCATGAGATTTTCCACCTTATTGCAGATGGATCTCAGAATCCTCCACAGTCCTGCAACCATCAAGTTCGAACCCAAAACAGTATCTCTGGATGAGTAGTGACATTCTTCACTCCTCAGAGTTTTTGCTATCTGAAATGATATTATGATGCTGGGTGCTTAACTGACCTTCATGCTTTCATTGCTGGAATTTTTTTTCTTTTGAAAATGGGGGCATCATTGTCCAGGTCACCATCACTAATTACTAGAGAGCAGTTGAGAGTTAGTCACATTGCTGTGGAGCTGGAGTTGCAAGTAGGTCCACAGTTCCTTTCCCTAAGGGGACATTAATAAACCAAATTATTTTTTCTCTTGCCCCACCCCCAACCAAACAATTGGTATCATTAGACTCTTGATTTTAATTTTTTTTTGAATTCAAATCCTACCAAATCAAAACCAAAAGAAGTGCAGATGCTATAAATCAGGAACAAAAACAAAGTTGCTGGAGAAGCTCACCGGGTCTGGCAGCATCTGTAAAGGAGAAAACAGAGTTAACGTTTCGGGTCCAGTGACCTTTCCTCTGAGGAAGGGTCACCGGAGCCAAAATGTTAATTCTGCTTTTTCATTCACAATGCTGCCAGACGTGCTGAGCTTTTCCAGCAACTTTGTTTTTGTCCCACCAAATCAAAACCTGGGTCTTTGAATAGTGGTCTAGTGAAAATCCGAATAGGTCATCCCCTTTTGCAACAGGTATCAGTCTGGGGAGAGGTGAAGAATTAATGAATGAATTAAAACCTTTGTGACAGAGCTTAGGTGCTACTTCATTTACTCCCTTCTGATCAAAATTGCTACCAACTTACCCTGGTTATTCTAACCTAGTTAGACCTCATTGCTTATGTCTCTGTTAGATTGAAACCATCAATAAAAGCAAAATCCAATGAATAATCACATTGGACTCAAAAGTTTAACTCTGCTTCTCTCTCCACAGATGCTGCCAGACCTGCTGAGTTTCTCCAGCACTTTCTGTTTTTATGTTAGATTCGAACCATGCTGGCTATTTCAGCGAAATGGCATTTGTTCTGGGCTCAGACGAATGAGAATGGGACTGGCAGGGAATTTGAATGATTCCTGACATTATTATAATGGACATGGGAATGGGTGTAACATTGGGTACAACTTCTGGATTATGCAGGAAATTCCAGGCCCTGAAATTTGCAGTAAGCCAGTGATTATTGAGAAATTGAGCAGCAGACTGCACTGGATTCATGAGAGTTGTGCAGAAAATTGTAATAACGTTCCTGCCACCTACTGCACTTGTTGGCTGAATAAGAATCTCTTCACTCATTGCATCAAGAATTGCATGCTGATCAAATAATTTCAATACTCCCTTCATGCCAATTGGGGTTTCACAGTTGCAACTATTCACACTTTAAAAATGCATCCTATCTACCATCTGCAGGTGTTAAACTGCGGGAGTTAGAAGTAACTTGAAGGAAAGTTGGACAGGTTATATTACAGCTAGCAATGCTCTGTGGTCCATGTTATTCTCTGCTGAAGTTACGTTGTTCTTCTGGTTTCAACCATATCAAATCTTGAAAGCAGTTACCTTGCTTTGCATGAAATTGAGTTAAGTTGACAATCAGATTTTCTGGCAGGTCCATAGGATTGGACATCTTCTTCTCAAGTTCCGGACGTCTCACTGTGAGCTCATTTAACCAGTCTGCAGGGCTTTGTTTGGCTATGAGGTGTGACTGCTCGGGGCCCGTCTGCCGGCTGCCATCTTTTCTTTTTTCTCAACCAGGAATGTCAAGTTGTTCGCCCACCCCTCCAGCTTGATGTAATTTTTTGCCTATAGTAATTTCATAAATTTTTGTGTTATCATGCAAGGTAACTTGCCTGGTACTCAAATGCTCCACTTTGATTTGTGCTAATTTATTTGAAGAACAGTGCTTCCAACAAAAGCCGTGTCAAAGACAGCCACGACAGTACTTTGGTTCTTAAGTTATAAAACTGTAATCACAGAAGTTGAGAGATTTTATGTTCTGCATTTAGCCTATATTGCCAAGGTTACCATTTCTATGTCACTGCTCATGCCAAATGCTCAACAGAAGGCTCCTCAAAATCATTGGTTCAGACATCATTTGTCGGTGATGTTGAGGCAGATTAGATGTGAACAACAATAGCCTTACATTTATGTTGCACGTATGCCATAATAAAATGTTTCAAAATACTTCCCAGGCATGTTATCAAGTGGAAAATCCCTACAGAGTAGAAGCAGGTCATCTGGCCCATTGAGTCCACATCAGCCCTCTGACGAGCATCCCATACCACAATGCCTGCATTTCTCAGCTGCGCATTTTCAGACTGTGGGAGGAAACCCAAGCAGAATGTCTGTGTGGAGTTTGCATAGTCACCCGAGGGTAGAATTGAACATGATCCCCATGACTGTAAGTTAGGAGCTCTAACCACTGAGCCACCATGCCATCCCACTAAAGTGATAAAGAAAAGATAAACATAAGCTTGGTGAAAAGAAACTTTTAAGGAGTTTCTTAAAAAGTGGATATCTTTCTTGCCAACTCCCAACAGCCCCAAGGGAGTCTCTGTGTATGTTAACCATAGCCTTCAACCGCGATAGTCCAATCTTTTGTAAAAGCTCCAAATCTCTAACCTTGTTGGGTTCTTTAGCTGGTGTTCCCACCTCCCTGTAAACATATGGGCCAATGACTTTGGCTCTTTCAGATATTTAATTGAAGAAAAATATAACTAATCCAATACTGGATATCAGATGAGCAGAGTGACAGTTTTAAGTCTATAGAACTGTTTGGAGTGGGATTGGTGAAGTAGAGGCGGGAGTCATCAACATTCCTATAAAATTTGACCTATTTTTGGATTATGCTTCTGAAGGTCAGTTGATGAGAAATAACAACAGTGTTACATTAACCAACACAATTGAAGAAATAATTATTCCTTAAGGCTTCTGAAAAAAGAAAGAAAGAGCTGCAGCTGTCTCCAATAGCCATAAATGCCAAAAATGTATATGCAGGTTTGAAGTGGGTAATTGCTAGAAAGGGTGATGGTATGTTGCTGCTTTCTTTGGAACTATGTATTAGGTTGACAAATAGTAAATCTGAACAGGAACACTTTATGGACAATGCTAACACCTCCACAGCCAGTTCAAGACTGGGTCCCAGGTTCTGCTCCCTCCTGGTCACCAGATCATCTCTCTTAAAGGGGCAGCAAACCCAACAACATACATGATACACCTCCCCCTTTATTTTAAAACTTCAATTAGTAAACATATATGTAACAATTATAACTATTATACAAGTATTGTAGCTACACATAGACATTAGCAGTATGTACAAAAAGAAACATGGGAAAAGAAAATGATTCTTCTGTAGTTACAATGACGTGACCAGTCTCTCAGGGGGTTGACGATTCCTAGATGACTATCTCAGGAACCTTTCTAGTGTAGTGCTCTGGGTTTCCAGAAGCTCCTGTTGTCCTGAAGATATGTTCCCCCTCTGATTGGCTGTTGTCGCTCTGTGATGCTGCTGTTGTCTCATCCCTGGGTATGGCCAACCTGGCTCAGTTGACGCCACTGATCCCATCTGATTCCATCTTGATGTTCTGAGGGACCTCCCCCTGTTGGTGAGAAGCGGTGACCAGTTGGCTGAACTCTCTAGACCAGCCCATCTCTGGTCTGCACCACATATGAAAACAGTTCTGTTTGAGCCACCAGCTTTACTGGGATCCATTCTCCCCAGATGTATAATTCTAGGCCAACACGGTCTCTCCTTTTTGGAATATCCTCAACCTGAGGTTCCCACCATTCTGACAATCCATTCTTCTTGATTTCGCTCTTCAATCTCTCTCGTCTCTTCCAGCTGCAGTGAGTCAAACATGGTTCTCAGCTGGCAGTTGGGTATTAAGAATGCTGGTGATCACTGGGTCATCACATGATGCATGTTCCTGTATATGCTGACGTACTCGTTGATTCACAGTTTGAGCGAACCCCTCCCCTTGTGTGTCCTTTAAGGCCTGCTTCAAGATTTCAACAAATCTCTGCCCTTGGCCATTTGCTTCAGGGTGATACAGAATTGACCTCACATGTCTGACTCTGTGATTTTCCTTGAACTCTTGCGTCACAAACTGTTGACTATTGTCACTCACGACTTGTCTGGGGGTTCCTAAACCTGGTAAATATTTCATCCAGTTTGTCAACCATTGCTTCCACTGATACAAACTTCATGATTGCCACCTTGGGCCACTTGGAGTGGGCATCCACAACTGCTAGTAACAACCGTCCGTCTACTGGTCCCGCAAAATCTCTGTCAATCTGCATGGTTCTTGAGGCCATTCCCAAGCTTAATGCAATCAGAGCCAACATGGTTTTGTAAAAGAGAAATCATGTTTGACAACTTTGCTAGAATTCATTGAGATGATAATAAACAGAGGGAATAAATAAAGGGAAACCAGTAGACTTGAATTTCCAGAAGGCATTACATAAGATGCCACTTCAAAGATTATTTCACATTAAAGGAGCTAACAGTCCTGGTAGTAACATGTTAGCATGGATTGAGGATTGATTACCACATAAAGACTGTGTTGGGATTAATGCTCTCCTAGTTTGAAAGGACATAACAGGTGGAATGCCACAAAGATCAGCCCCAGGCTCAATTCTTTACCATCTATTTTCGTGATTTGAAGGAGGGAGTAGAGTGTAATGTAAACAAAAACAGAAATTGCCGGAAAAGCTCAGCAGGTCTGGCAGGATCTGTGGAGAGAAATCAGAGTTAATGTTTCAGGTCCAGAGACCCTGCCTCAGAATAGGATCCGAAACGATAACTCTGATTTCTGTCCACAGATACTGAGCTTTTCCAGCAATTTGTATTTTTGTTTCTGATTTCCAGCATTTGCAGTTATTTTGGTTTTTACAACGTAAACCAATTTGCTGTTGATAAAAATATAGTTGGGACTGCATGTTGTCGTGGGGATGTAAGCAATTGCAAGGGGATATAGATAGGTTATGTAAGGGGGCAAAAACTTGGCAAATTGAGTTTAATATAGGAAATTCTGAGGACAGGAACTTTGTTAAGGGAAATCAAAATGCAAATTATTATTTAATTGGAGAGACACTCCGAAAAAAGGCAGTGTGAGTGAAACACAGAAAGTTAGCATATAGGTGCAGCAAATGGAATTTTGCCTTCATTGCCAAGGGTTTGGAGTTTAAAAATTGGGTAATATTGTACAGGGTGTTGGTGAGGCTGCACCTGGAATAATGTGTACAGTTTTGGTCCTGTTTTTAAGAAGGGATGTACTGGCATTGGGGGCAGTTCAAAAAGGATTCATTAGGCTGATTCTTGGGAAGAAGGGGTTGGGTTATCAAGAAAGTCTAAACAGATTAGGCCTTCATTCATTAGAGATTAGAAAAATGAGAGCTGATCTTATTAAAACATGCTAGATTTTGAGGAGGCTTGATAGAGTAGATGTTGAGAAGATGTTTGCACTAGTTGGGGGATCTTGAAGTAGTGGATGTGGTTACAAATCAAGGGAGCACTTAATTAAAACTGAGATGCAAAGGAATTTCTTCACTCAGAGTGGTGAATATCTGGAATTCTGTACCTCAGAGAGTTGTGGAGGCTAGATCACTAGAAGTATTTAAACAGGAAATGGATAGATTTTTGAAATATCAAGGAGTTAAGGGCCATGAGGAGCTGGAATGAAAGAGGAGTTGAGGCCGGAGCAGATCAGCCATGATCTTAGAAAATGGAGGGGCAGGCTTGAGGGGAGAAGGGAAATGAACCACTCCTGCTCCTATTTTTATGTACTTAGTGCAGGTTTGTGCACCTCTTGGGGCTGCTGGACCTGACTGACCATGGGAGCCTTAACATGTCAATGAAGGCAGCCAGTATGATCATATGACGCATTGCGCTGCTTCAGCCTCTGGGCAATGAAAACCATAGTGTCCCACATCCATAAGACCATAAGACCATAAGACATAGGAGTGGAAGTAAGGCCATTCGGCCCATCGAGTCCACTCCGCCATTTAATCATGGCTGATGGGCATTTCAACTCCACTTACCCGCACTCTCCCTGTAGCCCTTGATTCCTTGATTCCTGCCCACGGTTCCCATCCTTCCCTGTGCAAGTGGCTGAAGTCATTGATTGTCATTACCGCAGGATCCTCTCCTGCCTGGTGCTGAGCAGTTACCCGACTGCCAGCAATCCTTCAAGTGCTAGGGGCCTTGGTCATCTCCTCCTCAGCTAGTGATGGAACTGTTGCAGTGAGATGCTCACCAGATTGTGCTCCCATACCTCCTGTGGCAAACATTTCAACTGCAGTGTCAGTATCTGAGCTTGTTTGGGGAAGGGGTGGTAGTGGAATGCAGCCTTGCTGATGTTTCCTCTGACACTTTTTCACTCACATCTTCAGAGGTGGCTTGTCAGTAGCCAGCCATTTCACCATGGAGGTTGTAGACATGTTGGCCACAACTGCTAGACAAACGACAGACAAAGTATCGTAACTTGTGGTTAGAAGTGATGTGCAATGGATGATACATTTCTTCTTCAGAAAGGGCCGCAATTCTCTCTCTGCAAGGGCTGAGCAGTCACAAGTTGGACTCTTCTCCGCCTGTCGGGGCCCATTTTTCCCGGTTATTGATTGTCTTCTCCTGAAATGAGAGAAAGGGAGGGATTTAGTGAGGTAGAAGTTGAAAGAAAAGGAACATGCAATGTGGTAAATATCAGTGGTAAACTAGAGGATTGGGAAAGTTTTAAGAAACACAAAAGATGAGCAAAAAATAGAAAAAAAAGGGATAAAATAAACTTTGAGGATAAGCTTGCGAGTAATATCAAGACAAACAGCAAAAGCTTCTTTTAATATATAAAAAAGAAGTGAGAAGCCAAAGTACTCCTGGATTGCTCTACAGAGGCCCTGTATTGGCTAAATGACCTCTTTCTGTGCTGTATTAACTCTATGAATCTATTTTCTTGGCAAAAATGAAGACATCAAACTTTATTTGAGATTGAAACTGTGTTGGTATTTTTGGATCTGTAGATTTTTGCAGGCAGTTGACAACTTTTCCCTTGGCTGAATGTTTTCCTTTGACTGAAATAATTCAATGTCCCAACAGTCCTTGAATCCAGCAGCTGTTGGATTTTTTTCTGGGAATTATTATCTATGTCACATCATGCTTAATGATTTAATTTTACCAGAAAATGATCCAAGCAGCATTTCATATGATGTCAACACACGAATTTTAATGTATAAGGGCGCTAACCTTCTTTTCCCCGAACATCAGTGGTGATAGGGGTGCATTTCAGCTGTTGACGCACAGATGTGACTTTTTCAAAAATATGCTCATGGACGTGAAAGATACTGACAAGGTCACATTTACTGCTTATTCCTGGTTGCCCTGTGAATGTGGTATTTTAAGGAGTTTTCTCAAGTGGGGAGGTGTGCCAAGTGAATGAGTAGGCAGCACAGATGGCGTGGAAGGTGGTACTGTAGCTTGAACTGAGTGACAGCGAGTGAAGGAAGATGTTACAGTCAATAGTGAGAAAGGTAAAGCGTGAATGGGAGGTGGATACAGTAGCAGACATAGAGTGAATACATGTACCAGACAGAACCAAAGGACCATAAACTTATACGAGTGGAGTGGAGAAGGGCATTAACTTTCTTTCTACACCGCTGTACATTCCTCCAGATGGCTAAGACTGAACTGACTTGAATGACAACCCCAAATGAGCTGGCATGATCTGGGCTCATAGCCTGTCCTACTGGGTCTGGGTAGAGCATGTACCAATCTTCCCAGCAGGACCACCAGTTCCCTGCCTGCATAAGAAGGCACCAATTTTCTTTTCTCTGCTATCTGTCCCAGGCAAGCATCATGATCCATGCGGGGCATCTTAAACAGACTTTTGGCATCTTTGTGGTACTCTCCCGATGTAGCGGGGAGACCAAGTGGAGGCTTGAAGACCGCTCTGTGGAACACCTACGCTCGGTTTGTGACAAGCGCTTGCACCTCCCAGTCGCAAACCACTTCAACTCCCCCTCCCATTCCTTGGACAACATGTCCATCCTGGGCCTCCTCCAGTGCCACGATGATGCCACCTGAAGGTTGCAGGAACAGCACCTCATATTTCACTTGGGAACCCTGCAGCCCAATGGTATCAATGTGGACTTCACAAGCTTCAAAATCTCCCCGCCCCCAAATCCATCCCAAAACCAGCCCAGCTTGTCCCCACCCCCATAACCTGTCCGTCCTTTCTCCCACCTATCCACTCCTCCCACCTCAACCTCCACCCTGACCTCCTACCTACCAGCCTCTTCCCCGCCTCCTTGATCTGCCTGCCTTCCCTGGACTGATCAACCCCCACCCCAACTCCCCAACTACACTCACCTTTACTGGCTTCATCCCTGCCTCCTTGACCTGTCCGTCTCCACTCCACCTATCTGCTCCTTTATCTATCTTCCATCCGCCTCCCCCTTTCTCCCTATTTATTTCAGAATCACCTTGCCCTCCCCCATTCCTGAAGAAGGGTCCAGACCTGAAACATCAGCCTCCTGCTCCTCTGATGCTGCTTGGCCTGCTGTGTTCATCCAGCTCTATACCTTGTTATCTCAGATTCTCCAGCATTGGCAGTTCCTACTATCTCCGAAACTTACAGGATTGAAGCTTTTGTTTAATGTAGAGTTAATATGGTAGTAGCCACTAAAATAGATTTTCTTTTTAACACCAAAATGCAATGAAATGTTAGGTCTTCCAATTAGAATGTTTGGTAAAAATATCTTAAAAATTTCACACCCATTTCCCTCATTTCCGCAAATCCAAAATGATATCTCACACCTAACAACTGCAAGATTGGAAAACATTTTAAAATGGAAGAACGAAGTCCCAAATTCAGGACAGTTGGCCAGAATTGCAATTGACGTGGAAAAATAGAATATTACTTGTGCAGAAGAGGAACCTGGCTCAATTCAGGATTATAAAGAATCACAAACTGCAGTCCTGTCACTTGATTATGGGTCTCGAACATATCAGTTCTGAGAACCATAAATGTGTCACAGTTTGCAAATGGTGGAGTAGTTACAATTCAATACCCTCTGCTATCAAGGACACATCTGACTGTTGCAACAACTGATTGCCAATAGACTTCATCTCTCAGGCTAACTGAGGAGGTGTTGCTCATCACTCTAAATCCTCAAAGTACGTGAGCTGTTTTCATTTGCAATGCAGTTTGCATCGTCTGGAAGTTGCTGACAAACACATCTCATCACCATGAGATGACAACAGGAATATATATGGACAGTATAAAAATATTAATAGTTATGACTCGGGTATGACTTTTGACAAATCCCTCCGGCTAGTCTTTTGTTAGCTTTTCCATTAGTTTTGTTCTGGATCACTTTAAAATTTAGTTATTGCAATTGCAATTTTGAAATAATTATGAATTGATCATAAGCTGCCAATAAGCAGCATGGACGGGAGACAAGTCACAATGGTAGCTCTGATTTTCTGACACATGTAGTCCTCCCCAGCCCTTGGAATGTTTGTTCTCCTTGGGTCACTGATTTTATATTTTTCTCCATAATGTTGAAGATTTTTCGCCATTTTGTTAGAACTGAGTGAAAGTGTTTATTTATTTATTCCAACTATTATGTTCACTAGGAAGATGCTTTTCTAGAATTTATAATAGTGTAGCTAAATAAGGAAGAGGTGAGTTTTCCTCATGATAACATCTGTTTTTAGATTTAGCAGATTCCAATCTGTAACGAGTCATATACAGAGGAGGTCATAGATTGAGATCGTGAAAGAATACGCATCAAACAAGGCTCCCTGGTGCATGCATGATGTGGAAAATAACTTGTTGAGGTGACAGACCAACAGGCTGTAGATTTGTCCTTCTCTCAGCTGTTGGTATAAACATTCCAGTTACTGCAGGGGAAATGATTCAGCGCATAAAATTAAGCATTTTTGAAGGGGGTAGCACACTATGAAGACCCAATGTATTTTGAGGCAATCTGGGTGCACTCCCCTGACAATTTTAATTTTTGACACTCCTTTTAGTATATTTTCTAGCTCCTAGTCATACCAGTCTGAAAATGCCCCGTCTCTTCTGATCTTGAAAGCTAAGCAGACTCAGGCCTGGTTAGGAACAGATTACTGCGGATGCTGGAATTTGTATTGAAACCAACAAATGCTGGAGATCACAGTGGGTCAGACAGCATCCATAGAGAGAGAGCAGGCTAACGTTTTGAGTCTAGATAACTCCTCTTCAGAGCTGAAGCGGTGTGGAGGGGACAGTGTTTATGTTGGGGGGTAGATAGTGGGTGCAGGGTGCTGATGGAGAAAAGATGTTGATAGTTCAGATTAAGTATCAGAATGTGAGAATGACACTACAATGATGTGTCTCCTGCCAGACTTGAAGGGACAGACAGTCCCCATTGAGATGAGGAGAGGGGAGAGAAGACATGATAACAAGGTAAAAGAAAGGAAGATATAGGACTGCCTGTCCTTTTAAGTCTGGGAGACACATCATTGCTGTGCCATTCTCACTTGATCTGAACTATCAATATCTTTTCTCCATCAGCACCCTGCACCCACTACTTCCTACCCCTCCAGCATAAATGCTGTCCCCTCCACACTTGATTTCAGCTCTTTTGAAGAGTCATCTAGTCTCGAAATGTTAGGCTTGCTCTATCTCCATGGATGCTGCCTGACCCGCTGTGATCTCCAGCATTTGTTGTTTTCAAGCCTGGTTAGTACTTGGATGAGAGATTGCCTGGGAATACCAGGTGCAGTAGGTTACAGGCCCCTCTTGTGGCACAGTGATAGTATCCCTACCCCTAGACCAGGATGCTTAGGTTCAAGTCCCACCTGTTCTTGAGGTGTGTAAATAACATCTTTGAACAGGTTGATTAAAAAAAAGTTAATTTTTAAAAAATCTCCAGTGTATTTTGTTTAATTGTGTTTATCTTTTCAAGGACAGGAAGTCCTGCTTCACAGAACTGCCAGTCAACTAGAGGCTGACAGTACTTCAATACTGGCAGTGTCACTGTGAACTGCGGTTGCTGTCGGTTCTGCTCTCGAGGTCATGTGGTGTAGGCAAGGGACTTCCAAGGTTGTGATCCACTGATCCAGTGTACTTGGGGGAGCAGGGTAAACAATGGGGGTGCAGGCTGGGTTTTAAGGGACTGGGGGAGAGAGGAGACTTTGGAGGTAGATCCCCACTGGACCTGAAAGGTTGTTGAGGAAGGATTCAGTTCATCCACTGTTGAGTAGGCCACAACCCCACTAGTAAAAATGTGGTTGCGGCAAGAGATATGAGAGTAGGCAACGTGCCCCTCACCCGACCATCAAACCCTCCAATGAAGGAGAAATAAACACAGCCAGTGTAACTCAGTAAGGAATCTAGAAACTTATCGATTAAGGAGATACATTTTTGTTTGCCCTGTTCACAAAAGTCCCAAATCCCCTGTAGAAGGCACAATGATTCCAAACCAGAGCAAAATTCCCCACATTGTCTGTGATCCATTGTAAGTGTGATGATTTGTTCACAAGCGACCACCAAATCTCCACCATATTTCATGTACAAATTATGTTCATCCCCAGATACAACCTTTGCTGTTCTTTAAGTATACTTAAGGAATGTTAAGTAATGTTGTTTGTTACTTAATGAGAGCAACTTGTTATTTGTCCTTCCCATTTGTAGGAAGTATTTGAGATTGATATAACAAGAACAATTTTTGATTGCAGTGTTAGATGCATTTATAGGAATGGAAGAGATGCATAGACCCAGATTTTGCAGTCCCAGTGTTAGTGAATGCTGAGACATTTAGCACTATTGCAAGCCTAAGCAACACTTCCAAAGATCAAAGACACACTGAAAGCCTAAACTGCCTCAATGGGCTCCAGAGAAGTCTCTGATTATGATGCAGCTAGATCTTCTTAGAGCGCACAATAAGTGCAGGAATAAGGGGTAATTGTCTAAGACTTGGGCAGATTTTTATATTAGAGAATGTATAAAATTTCCTGATGAGTGGATCAGTCCATATCTATAGATATGATGGGTTTTAACAGACATTATAAAGAAAAATTATTGCTTTGCATACCTTTGGCAAAGATTTCAATGGATCTATATGGGCTGTTATTCAAAATGCTCATTATTTCCTTTCACACATCAGAAAATTCAATTTCTGAGGAATGCAGAGTCTTTTGCATGTGCGTCTCTTGTGGTGTACTTGATGGAATGGATTTTGAGCTGTACCCATGGAAGAAAGGGGCCTGTAACTCAACAGAGAGGTTGTTCAACACAGCTTAGCAGGCCCTTCCAATTTGGGATACATGCTGCAGTGAAGCTACCTGTGTAGAATTCCATGTTGCTGCTACTTTGAGGTACTCCAAAGCCTTTTTTCCTTTTACTCATATAGACAGTGCTAAATGTCAGCAACGACTGATCTTCCATACAAGCAACTTGCTTGGTGTATGTGAGAAAGAGAGACAAAACATTTTACTGTGTCACCATTAAGAAATGCAATTTTATCATCACCAATTACAGTTTTTACTTTTGTTTTTTTTAAATCAAGTGTGGTTTACATTTTACATCAGTGATGCTTGTCAAATATTTATACAATTTTTGGTAGTTCTATAGTTTGGAACACATCAGAAAGACAGTTGTGTATTGGTAATGTTATGGGACTATTGAACGAGTTTCCAGCCTGATATTCTGTGGACCTGGGTTCGATTGTAGCAGTGGCATATGGTGAAATCTGAATTCAGTAAAATTGCTAAATAAAAGGCTGGCCTAAAGGCAACCATGTGACCACTACTGAGAGCTGTTTAAATTTATCTGGTTTACTGATGTCCTTTTAAGGGAGGAATTCTCTCATCTTTACCTGGTAGCTCAGAAAATTGGTGAGGCCTCTTTTGGAATACAGTGTCCAATTCTGGTCACTCAGTTATAGGAAGCATATTATCAAGCTGGAGAGGGTTTAGAAGAGATTTACCGGGATGTTGCTGGGTATGGAAGGTTTGTGTAATAAAGAAAGGCTGGATAGGCTGGGACCTTTTCCACTGGAGATAGGAGGTTGAGAGGCGACCTGATAGAAAATAATGAGAGGTATAGATAGAGTTAATGGTAGCTGTCTTTTCTCTAGGATGGGGGATTTCAAGACTACAGGTCACATTTTTAAGGTGAGAAGAGAAAGATCTAAAAAAAACATGAGGGGCAAATTTTTTATGCAGAGGGTGATTCGAGTGTAGAAGGAACTTCTTGAGGAAGTGGTGGATGCGGGTACAATTACAATATTTAAAAGATATTTGGATTGTTACATGAATAGGAAAGGTTGAGGGGATATGGGCCAGGAGCAGGCAAGTGGGACTAGTTTAGTTTGGGGTTATGTTTGGCATAGACTGGTTGGACTGAAGGGTCTGTTTCCATGCTGTATGACTCTATGACTATGACACTGTGGTCTGGCCTGCATGTGACTCGAGACCCACATCAATGTGATTGACTCTTAACTGCCCTCCTCTGGGCAATTAAGGATGTGATGCCAAGGTCTGATAAATGTACCAGAAAAAAGTTGTTGCAGAGTTCTGTTAAGGATTATTAAAAAAACAGAGCTTTCTCCTTTAGCTTTAGTGCCTTGCACAGCAACCTCAAACAACTAAAACAATTGATGTGTCCCTGGGAGTCCTGTGTTTTTTTTATTTGAAAATTCCAAATTGTTGTAATGATGTGTGTAATATTTGTTTCTTTGAATCGTGAGCTGCATAAACAGTGATGACTCAAACTAGCCCCATTTATTAAAAATGCTTTTGGCTGGAATCTTCCAAATATGTAGTGCAAATCAGATTAGCTTTAGGAAACAAAATATACATTAAAGATTCTAGTTTTTTAAGTATAAAGTTAGATTGGTAAAATGATATAATTAGACCAAACTGGCAAAGCTGTAAAGACCTGAGGAGAAAATAAATTATGAGTCATAATGAAAATTTCTGGGCAGCTGAAGATTTTAAAGTTTTTGAAAGTATTTAAAATCATTAGAAATGACTCCCTTGTCTTTGCTCTGAAAACTGGCATCAGGAGGCAAATCTTCAACACATAGGTTTGGAATTTTATGCCACTATTTGGTTTGGATCAAAGATGAGTCAGAAAAAGAAAATGGTGGGTTTGACCCAAATTGCCATCGCTAAACGATTTTGAGCATCATGCATAAGGGTACAGACTGTCCAAAAAGAGCAGTCCCCACTTACCAACTCCACTACCATGTTGATGGAGTTGAGCAGGCTTCTCCAGACAGTGTGGTCCACACCAGCTTAGTGCAGTCATGAACCAGGTGGGACCTGTACTCTGGAGCCAGGGATTCTTTAACAGTTAAATCCAAAAAGTGTTGCCAACTTCACATTTTCACAATACGTAAGTTATTTATGTTTTTATTGCCTACTTTGGACCCAATTTTAGGTCCAACTTATCATTTTCTGTAGGATCCTATGAGCTTTTAATTTTCTGATCTATCTGCCATGTGGAACCCTGTCAAAAGCCTTGCTAAAATCTATGAAGCCTACATTAAAATGCATTACACTCAGCAACCCTCTTTGTCACTCCTTTGAAAAATCCAGAAACTTTCCTGGAGAGTTACAACAGAAAGATTAGAAAAACTACTTACCATTTTCTTGTCTATTTCAGTATGCCATCCTTATTTAAGTTAAAGACTGGTATTTTCTCTTGAACACTGACTTTAAGTGCTGTTTGTACGACCCTTCCTGTATATTTCTGCATGTTCACAGCAGTTCCACTAGTAACTATGTACTACAGAGAATTAATCGGACCTGTTTGTTACTAGATTACAGCTGCCTTTGCTGCTAGTGCTCAGTTTTTCTCATCAGTGCGATGGTTTCTGCAAGTTCTCCCACCATCGCTTTCTTCTTTCTCGAGCTTCCTGCTGTATTTGACTGGGCATCTAAATAGTTTCCATGTCAATGTGTCATTTGGCTACAAGCTCGAGGTTTGTTACTTCATGGTTTCAGTACTTGGAGACCTCTTGCTGTTGAATCTTCTAACCCCGTGCACATCAAGAATGAACTCAAAATATTCCAGAAGTCTAACAGGTATTGGAAGTGCTGAGGAACATTTGGAAAGAATAGTAATAAATCAACTGCCACAAGGTAATAAAATAGCAGTTTAGTATTTGTATCTAAGCAGTAAACAATGTCATAAAGCATCGTCATCAGTTTAGTTTAATGTTGACCTTTTAACCATTAAAGCATTGTCATCGGTTTAGTTTAATGCTGATCTTTGTAGATGAATTGCTGGTTCCTGAGGGAGGTGAGAGGTTTGAGCTGACTGCAATGTTAGCTGATAATCATTCTGTAAGAGCTGATGTGATCTGGGGGACAGATATTGAAAGAATTTGTAGTGTGCTAGCGGACAGTCCAGAGCCCTGAAAACTTTTAAGATATCCATAGTTACCAGCGATGCCTAGTGAGGTCCCTTGATTTGTGTGATAATCCTCCAACCCCACCTCCCCCAATGAATTTACTAATTTGTAGAATAAACATTGAAGTTTGCCTCAATTCCAGCTGACTATACTCACTGGATGTCAGATAGTGGCTTAACTCTGTCAAGTTTTGTGGGCCTAGTACAGTTTTGAAATTCATGACATTGCCCTGTTACAAAAGCTAATTATAGAGAATAGCCATGCTTTAGTGAACGCTCAATAATGCTGAATTGACATTCTCTTCAGCACAATCACACAAACAGGCTGCTTGTCAGGAGGGAGTCTGTCTGGAGGTTGGGGGGAGGTGTGGCATCTTGCTGTACAGCACAACAAGTCATCAATCTAATTTTTACAGCAGATGCCACCTGCCTGTGCGACAAACATACAGGACTTTTATTCAACCAAATGATCATGTCAGAAAGTCCTCGGTCCAGTCAAGGTTGAGGGGGAGTGGTCCACTTTTGGTCATAAGTTCCTGCTACCATCAGTTATGGGTAGAGTTCACACTCAGTCCAGGGGCTTAGCAAAGTCAGTCATCATGGTTGATCCCGGTCTGGGGATCCGTCCAATTATGGTTGGGAAGTGGGCAACGGTAATTCGTGTTGGGCTACCACCAGCATCCAGGAGAATCACCCATTGTCAATCGGGAATGTACAAATACTGTGGACAATGATCAGGGGTCAGGCCAGTTAGGCGAACAGCATTGGAGATGTGGTAGGTACAGAGGGGTGGGAGGTGTTGGTTATACCGAAGGAGAGTGCAGAGGAGCAGGTTGAGCACTACTGGAGTTCTGGGGGCAGGAAGGACACTAAGAAACAAATTTCAATGTGTTGTGTCTCCTTACTTGGGGAGGAATGTGTGGAATTGGGCTGTCAGGGCAGTTCAAGCTAGAGGTGGACACAGCTACTATGGTGGTGTGAGGTTAAAGATGTCCATCCACCACAAGCTGTGTTCCCTGCCATCATTTGCCTCTCTATAGATGTGAAGTGCAATTGGAAAATTGGGTGGCACAATGCTCATTGTCAGATTGAGGGATGGAAATGCGGGATCCATGTGTTCAGAATGATAGGACTTTGGCAGGGTAAACACATGATGCAAGTCTTTGCAATCACTTCATTGTTCATTTTTAAAGCAGACAGAAAGAACGTGTTGAGGGTTCAACTGTTGGCCAAAGATTAATTGCACTATATCATTGGAGCTTGCAGACTGAGCACTGGCAATTTAAATGATGCTAAACTTAGCAGGATGACTTAAAATCAATCCAGTGTCGGCCAAAATAGAACCATGGAATCTGCAAATCCCAGGGTGCTGTGGGAGGTGGACACCATCACTTCATCATCTGTCATGTAAGTTTTACAATGGTCTGTACTAAACGTAATGGAAAGTTAATGGATTGATGTGGGTCAGGGATGGGAATGGGATTGGAGTGCAGCAGACACTCCCTTTTAATGGAATGTGTTGATCATTTACCCCAGGTGCCAAATTGGTGCCCATGCAGATGCTGAAGCTGAATGAATGACGGCCCTCTTTATCGGGATGCAGTGTCTCTCACAGTGTGTAGGGGAGTGTGCTCAGCCCTCATCTGCAGTGTATGCCACCATTGACTCTCATTGCACCTAACAACCTCTTTCACACTTCTCTTCCCAATATAAGCCATCTCTTTTCTTCAAATGTGGGACGTGGTCATTGCTAGCTGGGTCAGTGCCTGTCCCTAGTTGCCCTGAGAACGTAGTGGTGAGCTACCCTCTTGAACTATTGCAATCCATGTGCTGTGTTTAGAGCCACATTGCCACTTAGGAGGGAATCCCAGCAACAGTGAAGGAATGGTGATATATTTCCTGGACAGGATGGTGAATAGCTTGGAGGGGAACTTGCAGGTGGGGTGTTCTCATGTACCTGCATGAAAATTTCATGAAAATGGTCATGGGCTTGTAAGTTGCTACCTTAGGATCTTTGGGTGAATTTCTGCAGTACATCTTTTAGATGGTACACACAGCTGCTGCTGGCTGTCGATGGTGGAGGAAGTGAATGCTTGTGATGTGGTGCCAATCAATTGGGCTGCATTGTCCTGAATGGTGCCAAGGTTCTTAAGTGTTGTCGGAGCTACACTCATTCAGGCAAATGAGGAGTTATTACATCATTCTCCTGACTTGTGTCCTGTGGATGATGGACAGGCTTTGGGGAGTCAGGAGGTGAGTTACTCACTGCAGTATTCCCAGCTTCTGATGTGGTCTTTTATCATTATCTTTATGTGGTCAGTCAATTGAGTTTCCGGTCAGTCATAACCCCAGAATGTTGATAGTGAGGGATTTAGTGATGTTGACATCATTGAATATCTAGGGGCAGTGGGTAGGTTGTCTCTTATTGGTGATGGTCATTGCCTGGGATTTGTGTGGTGTGAATGTTACTTGCCACTTGCCAGCCCAAGCCTGGATATTGTCCTGATCTGGTTACATTTGAACATGGACTGCTTCAGTATCTGAGGAGTTGTGGATGGTGCTGAATTGTGTGATCATTGGCGAACATCCTCACTTCTGACCTATAATGGAGAGAAGGTCATTGATGAAGCAGCTGAAGATGGTTGAGCCTAGGAAACACCTGACACTTCCACTGAGCATCTTGCTCCCAACTGCTAGTGGAATGTTAATCACTGTGGCTACCTTCTAACTGTGGATGGAGAAGGAGCAGGGCTGACACCAAGCCCAGGAGCAGCACCAGACTGCCCAAGAGGATAAAGAGTACCTTGCTCAGGGAGAGGTTGCTTTTACAGAACTTCTCTGAATATGTAGGTCCACAAGGAGGCCTGACTCCATTTCTTGGGGATGAGTGAGGCTCAATGGTGAAGCAGGCTCTTTCCCAAGACACTGAGACAGAACCATTTCAGATGCTGGAGTGCCGTCTACAACACTCCCCTGAAGAGCATCCCACCAAGACCCTCCCCCTCCCCATATATTCCCCATGGTTAATGCACTGAATCTATACATCCCTGGACACTATGGACAATTTAGCATGGCCGATCCACCTAACCTGCACATCTGTGGACAGTGGGAGGAAACTGGAGCATTTGGAGGAAACCCACGCAGACAAGGAGAGAATGTGCAACCTCCACACAGGCAGTAGTTCAAGGATGGAATCAAACCCAAGTCCCTGGTGCTGAGAGACAGCAGTGCTAACCACTGAGCCACTATGCTGCCAGGTTCCAGGAGTGGGAGGCCATCCTCTACCAGTATCTGTGAAGGTGATATCTGCTTTTGCTTAAGAGGCAATGTTGGATTGTCAACGCTTGCCTGGGTGCACTGAGATCTTTTAAACTTGGTGCAGATTCAAGGGACGCTGATCTTTTGATGGCTATCCAGTGAGTGGTGAGTTGGTCTGGGTACAACACATGGTAAGATTGGACTAGAACTGAATGGGAGGGGTAGAGGAGGTAGTCAGTGAGCTATTAAGTAAGATACGGTGAGAAATCTTGCTAGACCACATGGAATCCCTCTAAAAAAAACTAGATGCAACTCACACTTAGCCAAACAATCATAAGATTCTGTTCAATGACTCACACAAACATTAAAGACATGTGTATGCTTGAATGTGATTGGCACTGGAGATAGAATGATACAAGCCGGCTGTGGAATTAGGGAGCACAGGTATAACAAGAAGCCTTGCCTTGTTGTTTGAGAATGGGAGTTTAGAGAGAAGCATAAAAGACTGAACAGTTAATTAGCAAAGGCAGGAAACAGGTACCAGCACAATTATCAACCTACTAAATAGTGCTTTGAGTTCTCCTCTTACTTTCCCTCTGTTTTCTTTGCGCACCACCTCTCCGCTGGTAATTCATACAGTTCCTCATGTAGCAGTTACCTTCAGAATGGAACTGGATTTGAACAAATTCAAAATGAAAATGAAACAAGAACATAAATTGCTGGCAAAGCTCAGCAGGTCTGGCAGCATCGATGGGAAGAAAACAGAGTTTGTGTTTCAAGTCCGATGACTCTTGATCAGCACTGTTAGCAGCTTGTTAAAAACTGATATGTATACTGACGGTGAGGTTGGGGGAGGTTGGGGGAAAGGGAGAGGTAAGTGGTTGGTGAAAATGAAGTCCAGAGAAAGAGAGAGATATGAAAGGTGTAGGTAAATGAGTGGATTATGGATGGAAGGCCAGAACAGATGAGAAGCTGAATAAGTGAGAAAGAAACTGGAAGCTTGGGTTCTTTTTTAAGGACTGAATATTGAAGTTCTACAAAGCAGTTGGCCAGTCTGCATTCTGTTTCCCCAGTGTAGAGGAGACCACATTGTGAGCACTGAATACAGTAGACTAGATTGAGTGAGGTACAGGTAAATCGTTGCTTCACTTGGAAGGGACGTGCGGTGAGGAGGGAGGAAGTAAATGGGCAGGTGTTACACCTTCTGTGATTGTAGGGGATGGTGTCGGGATGGTGTGGGGAGGTATTGGGAATGGTGGAGGAGTGGACCAGAGTGTCCCAGGGGGAATGGTCTCTGCAGAATGCTGACAAGAGAGGGGAAGGGAATATGTGTCTGGTCATGGCATCCCATTGGAGGTGATAGATATGGCAGCAAACAATTGGATGCAGAGGCTGGTGGGGTGGAAAGTGAGGATTGGGACACCCTATTGTTGTGGGAAGCAGGAGAAGGGGTGAGGGCAGAAATGTGGAAGATGGATTGATCATAGCTAAGGGCACTGTCAAACATGGTAGCAGGGAATCCTCCATTGAGGAAAAAAATTTCTGAGGCTCCCCTGTGGAAGGTGGCATCATCGGAATAAACGCATTGGAGACAGAGGAAGTGAGACAATGGGATGGAGTCTACACAGGAAGCAGGGTGTGAGGATTTATAGTCAAAGTAACTGTGGAACTCGGTGGGTTTGCAATGCATATTGGTGGCTAGCCGATACCCAGACATGAGAGCAGAGATGTCAAGGAAGGGAAGGGAGAAGTCAAACATAGACCAGGTGAAGGTGAAGACAGGTTGGAAATTGGAAGCGAAATTGATAAACTTTTCCAATTCCGCATGGGAGAAGGAGGCAGCCCTGATGATGTTATTGGTGCATCAGAGAAAGAGTTACGGATGGGGGCTGGAGTAGGACTGGAACAAAGAGGCAAAGATAACTGCAGACCATGCGGGTACCCACAGCCGCATGTTTGACCTGAAGAAAGTGGAAGGAGTTAAAGGAGAAGTTGTTCAAAGTGAGGAGGAGCTCAGCCAGGTGGAAGAGGGTGGTGATGGATCGGAAGGAGTAGACAGCCCCTAGAACATCCTGATGGGGAATGGACATGTAGAAGGATTGCAGATCCATGGTGAAGAGAAGGCAGCTGAAGCCCGCAAACTGGGAATTCTGAAACTGATGTATAGCAATTACCGATGTAGGTCAGGAGGGACTGGATAAGGGAAAGAAAAATCAAATCAAGGTAGGAAGAAATAAGTTCCATGGGGCATGAGCATGTAGAAACAATGAGTCTCTTTTTGTGGATTTTGGAGAGAAAGTAAAAGTGGGCTGTAGACGGTTGTGGAACTATGAGCTGGGAAGATGTTGGGGAGAGCCACAAAACAGCTGAGGTTGATGAAGTTGTGGACACAATGGCCTGATGCTTGATGGTGGGGTCATGGTCCGTGGGAAGATAGGAGGAGGTATCTGAGAGCTGGCGCTCAGCCTCTGCAATGTAGAAGTCAGTACACCAGAAAACAACAGAACCACCCTTATCGGCAGGCTTAATAACAAAGTAAGGGTTGGATCTGAGAACATGGAGAGCAGTCAGTTCAGAGGGAGATAGGTTTGAATAGGTGAAGGGGTCAGAGAATTTAAGGTCAGAGATAAAAGGTACTGCAGATGCTGGAGAATCCGAGATAACAAGGTGTGGGGCTGGATGAACACAGCAGGCCAAGCAGCATCATAGGAGCACG